>PVKZ01003523.1:0-127365 GCA_004027375.1 Macroglossus sobrinus
AAGGAAGGAAGGAAGGAAGGAAGGAAGGAAGGAAGGAAGGAAGGGAGGGAGGGAGGGAGGGAGGGAGGGAGGGAGGGAGGGAGAGAGAGAGAGAGAAAGAAGAAAGAAAGAAAGAAAGAAAGAAAGAAAGAAAGAAAGAAAGAAAGAAAGAAAGAAAGAAAGAAAGAAAGAAAGAAAGAAAGAAAGAAAGAAAGAAAGAAAGAAATGAGAGAGAGAGAGAAAGAAAGAAAGAGAGAGAAAGAAAGAAAGAAAGAAAGAAAGAAAGAAAGAAAGAAAGAAAGAAAGAAAGAAAGAAAGAAAGAAAGAAAGAAAGAAAGAAAGAAAGAAAAAGGAAAGAGAGAGAGAGAGAGACTGTACAAGCCTCATTTGACCTCATTTGCAGTGGGACGATTTTCCCATCCAGTGCTTCTCCTTCCCATGGGTTCTCCACTTTCGTTCTACATCCCATACATATTTATTGAGCATCCACCAGGTAGGCTGCAGGTCAAGGGTTCATTTGCTGAGCTCATGTCTATGTGTGCCAGAGGTGGAAACTGAGGCTCAGACACAGGCGGCCAGTTTCGGGTTCTCTGATTAAAGATGGCCAGTTTTCCCTGTGCTCAGAATGGCCCGAGGACACTCAGGATTTCGCACCTCAGTCTGTCCTGTGAGGCGTGATAGCAGGCTCCCACCTTGTCAGCTTGGCTCACTAGTAGTTGTCTCACACCAGGAACCTCACAACAAAGTCTCTGCACCTGACCACCCCTCCTTGAGCTCCTGGAATCCACTTGGAAAAACTGCCCTCTTTGGGGTGTTCTCGTGGGAGACCCACTTCTGGACTCTCCCCGGGGTGCGGCAGGCTCAGCGTCCTGAGGTGTGTGAGCTGGGACTCTATTAAACAGTTATGTAAGCATTTATGGGAGTGCCCCACATGATGGTCACAGAACCAGGCAGGGGCAGGAGCAAGCCAGGATGCCTGCTCCCAGGTCCACAGCTTCCTGCTACAGAACTGCTGCTGGTGCTCTGAACCAACAGATGCTTGTTCAACACACACACACACACACACAACCAACCAAACAGCATCAGAATGGCTGACACAAGGGGAAATACAAATTAACACTAATGACAAGTTTGAAAAGTTCCATCTTTCTAGCAATTGAAGAGATGTAAATTAAAGCAAACTTTCATCCCTTTTAAACTTATTAAATCATCAGGTGTTTTTTTTTTCTTTATGAAAACAACTTTGGTAAAATCCCACCCCAAAGTTGTGATGAAACTGGAAGCCACGTTCATACTCTGCTGGTAAATGTTACAACCCTTTTCAGAAAGCAATCTGGCAATTCTTAGCAAAGCGTCCCCTCCCCCACACGCCATGCCAAAAAAAAAGAAAATTGTTTACGACTTGCGGCTCAGTAATTTCATCCTAGTAAAGAAAAACTAAGAAAATAGCTCAACTATAAAAAGAAAACTAAACATACAGTAATGTTTCCTAAGATGTTATTTGTAATTTTTGGAAATACCCCAAGAATCACAATGGTTAAGTAAATTGTGCTTCAGTCCTTTAATGGAATACTACACAGCCATTAAAAATGATGATTATAGTGATGGAAACCTGTCTCTTCCTTCTGTCCTTCCCTTTCATGGGCTGCTAAAAGCTCTAAGCCTTCTCTGCACAGAACCCTTGCAGAGGTGCGATGGGGACGGGGCGGCAGGGGTCTCGTCACCTGAAAAATTATAGCATTCACTTAATAGTAATAATAACAGATGCCTTTGAGTGCTTACTTTAAGAGTTTTCAGATCGGTACCTTGAATCTTCAGAGAAACCCCAAAAGAAGATTTTAGTTTTGTGCCCATTCTGCAGACAAGAAACTAAGGTACAGAGCAGTGAATCCATCAGGCCAGGGTTCCCCAGAGCTAGTGGTGCTCAAGGCCCTTCCCAGCCTGGCTCAGACCAATTTCTCTAGCTGCACCTTCGGCCTCTCCCCATCACCCCTGCCAGCCACGCTCTCCCCACCTCCATGCTTTTGCCCACACTGGTCCTCGCCTCAGAACATACCTCAGACTCCTGTTTATTTTCAGAACCTGTCCCAATGCCACCTCCTCTTTGTTGCTTTCCTGGCACCGTCCCCTCCCCTCCCCCAGCCGCCTTCCCAGTCAGAAAGGCGGTTTCTGTCGTTTTCTATATCTCAATTCTAGAGCTGATCTCATTGTGTCACAACTGTAATGACTGGTGTATGCATCCATCCGCCCCAGGAAACTGTGGGCTCCTGGAGCACCAGGATGCCTGAGAACCTGACACAGTGCCTGGCACAGGGTGGCGAGCCAAGGACAGGCCGGCCGGAAACGGGCTGGATCCCGGAGGAAGTTGGCCCCTACTGTGGAAAGTGCAGCAGCCTAGAAAAATGGCAGCTCACGGGACTCTGAAGAGCAGGCCCTGGATGGAGGCTGGCGCAGGTTTCAGCACCTTCTGCAGGTTTCAGGCATTCTTACACTCCCAACGTGTGTGTAAGTGCTTTGAAGTGTGGGAGGGGAAGTCCCTCGGCCTGGGAGGCACACTATTGTGGGATTGCAGGGGGTCAAATGCCCCACAAGGCCTGCCAGAGCAAGCTGTGGGAGCCGAGGCCCCAGGCCTGCAGGAGGCAGGCAGGTGCACAGCCTCTCTCTCAGAGGATGGGGCTGGGGGCAGAAGGCAGGTGCAACAGGAAGCTCTCCAAAGGGAACTGGGGATCTGCGTCACCAAGGGGATGCTGAGCAAGACACCAGGTTCCAGCTCGGTTCAGGAAATTCAGGGACTTCCCCAACAGCTGGGAACCCCAGCCCCAAATGGCCCCCAAAATACCCTCAGCAGATAAAGGGATTCTTTCTACTGCAGGCAGCAGTGGGCAGGTAGGAGGCTGCAAACGGGAGGGGGAAAACCTGGACCTTTCTGCTCTCATTGGCCCAGGTACTTTTCTAAGTACCTTTCCGAAGAGCCTCGATGGAAATAGGACTCTTCATTAGGGGGCCTCTCTGGCGGGACTGATATGTCAGGTGGCCTCTGTCTCGAGCCCCTACAGCTCTCCCCTGCTTGAGGCCCAGGACACTAGCTAGATCTTGGTCACTAGCTAGAGTGATGAGAAGTGGCCACTGAAGGCTGGCATCAGGGCGTTCACTCCTCAGAGCTGGGAAGAAACAAATATTAGGGGCTCCCAGCTGCCTGGGTGAACCCCAACCGCCCTGCCCACACACACACACACACACACACACACACACACACACACACACAAGCAGAATACCTTGGCCAGACGTTTAATCCTGGCAACAAGATTTCAAGTCAGTATTGTGAGCCCCATTCCAAAGATGAATACTGAGGCTCAGAGTAGTTAAGCGACTTGCCTGAGGTCACACAGCTTGAGAGTGGCAGGGCTGGGATGTGGCTCTGAACCCATCTGACTATCAAGCCTCAGCTGCCTTCTCTTTCCCCCTCTGGGCCCCGTTGGCCTCACTTTCCCCAGGAAGAGGGTATAGGAGCCCCATTCTGGCCACATGACTGTGGCCAAGTCCCTTCTTTTCTCTAAGAGTATTAATTGCCTACTGCTGTGCACCTCAAGGCTCAGCAGCTCGAAGCGACAATAAACAGGATGTCACCTGTATCTGTGGGTCAGCAATTCAGGAAAGACTTGACCAGGTGGTTCCGGCTCGGGGTCTCTCACAAGGTTGCAGTCAAGATGTCAGCGTCCAAAATGAGCCCCTTGATGGCTATGGCCAGGGGTGCCCTCATGGCATGGCAGCCCACTTCCTCCAAAGCCAGTGATCCCAAAAGGGCAAGATGGCAGCCATGCTGTCTGCTGTGATCTAGCTTCAAAAGTGACACTTCGTGTGGGGACTGCACAGGTACGTGAATCCCAGGAGGCAGGTGGGGACCCTTGGCACACATGTCCTTCTCTGCCAGATGTGGGTTTTAACTGCCGGGCAGCTTTCTGAGGGTTGTAATGAGTCTGAATAAACAGCGGACAGAGGAAGCTCTTTGGAATGCAAGGGGAGAAGAAGAAAGGGCGTGGCTGCCCTGTGCCCGCTGCCACTGGGTACCGGACCCACACGACTCCATTCAGGACCGAGCTGGAGTGCGCATGGCCTGGCGTCCCCCTTCCCAGGGGACGAGCTCACCGTGGCATTCACCGTTCCAGCCACCAGTGCCCCATGCAGAGGCTTCAGGTGCTGTGACAGGCCCACAGGAGAGAAACTTGGGGGCCACAGGTCTTCCCCAGCTCCTCAGGTGGGCGGGCATCTCCTTGTGCCTCGACTGGCCAGCTTGCTGGTCACACAGCCACTATGGGGATGCTTCTTCAGGCCTCTGGCTCCCAGGTCTGGGCTCCAGCTTGATAGGCGTCAGCTCTGCATGTGGAAGACGAGATGAAGAGTTGGGAGCCCGGGACCTGCACCCAGCCACATGACCCTCCCTGTCCAGACCTCAGCGCCTTTCTTTGTGAAATGAGAGGCTGGGAATGGATGATCTGCTTAAGAGTCCCCTTGTCTGAGGCTCCAGGGAGAAGGGGGCAGGTGCGAGGCCTGCATTCCCTGGGCCCTGGGGCTCCGGCAGGATGTTTCCAGCTCCGTTCTTCCAGCCCGACAGCCAGACAAGGGTCTAATCCTGTCTCTGCCACTTGCTAGCTGTGCGGATGCAGGCAAATCACTCATCCTCCCTGAGCCTCTACGTCTTCATCTGTGATATGAGAACCATGAAATGGACCGCAAGGGGTTGAAGTGAGGCTTGATCCACGTGTGAACAGCATGTGGTGGGGGCGGGGCGGGGGAGGGCTGCTCTCCCAGGTGGAGCCTCAGGAGGCTGATCACCCTCGGGAGCACCTGGGACTGGGAGCTGAGAGGAGTTCCCGCTGCCCTTTCCAGTTCCTAAGATTTCCTCCCACTTTCCTCTGAGGAAGCTACGACCAGAGAGGGAAAAAGACTTGGCCAAGCCCCACAGCATGATGGGCCGTGACCCCATGGGCCGTGCATCCCCATCACGGAGTCCCCGTCTCCCCGAGACCTCCCTGCTCACAGGGCCGCTGTGAATGGGGTGAGTCACTTAGAATATCAGGAAGCCGAGCTTAGTCCACTATTAATCACATAACCAGGGGCCCTGAGTATGAGAAGGATACAGGAGTAACTAACTGATGGTGACGGCAGCTCGGTCAAGGACGATGTGTCATCTGGGCGTATCTGTGCAGGGGGCCCCCAATCCTGTGCACCTGGACAGGAGGGCCTGGGACGGCCCCTCAGGAAAAAGAAGCATTCCTCACCATGTGCTTCCTCTCTGGATGAGCCACCCACCTCCCCCCACCCGCCCCAGCACTGCCCCCACCCTATAGATGGGAAAATTGAGGCACCGTCTGCTGGTTTCATGGGAGGAAAAGAACCCCCCAGACCGGGGGGGTGGGGGGGTTCTGCCCAGTTGTGTTAAGTACCTGGCGCCAACAACAACAACAACAAAAATGCAGAATAAATAACCAAAGGTGCTTACGAGGTGCCTGGCATCATAGCCCTGTAAAGTGAGAATTTCTTAAAAATCCATGGACAAACGGATGTTCCAAGAAATAACCTGCTCAAGCCACCCAGTGAGTAAGTTCTGGAGCCACGATTCAAACCCAAGCCTGTGCAAGGCAGTGGCGGCCCTTACTGTAACTTACGCCCCCATGTCCCGTGGTCCCGAAGGCTGCGGGGCAGCCCGTACCCCGTGGTCTCCCTGGAAACCGCTGGGGCTCCCAGAACTGCGTGTTCTACAGGATTTGCTCTCCGGGGCTGGCTTCGTGTCCCCTAGCACCCCATTTTTTTCCTGCGTGGGCCAGGTCTCTGGCAGTCAGGCCGAGACTGGCTCCCAAGCACCAGCCCTAGAAGACTTCAGGGTGCCCTAGGCACCCTGTCCTCTAGTGGTGCCTAACCACTCAGAACATTTTAGAAGCCAGCCTCACCTTCCTGTGAAGGCTGAGGACTCTGAGCCAGGAGAAGGGATGGCTGATGAAGTCTCTCTCCCTGCCCCGCCTGGCCCTCAGCCTAAAATTCCACCCTTACTCATTCCTTTGGGTGGAGGTAGAGGAGGCCCCAGTTAAAATGTAAATCATTTCTGGGGCAAACCACGTACTAAGTTATTGGCGTGTGTCACTGCCCCACGCGTTGGTTTCTCAGAAGAGCAGGGGAGGAGGAGAAGAGGCCTGGAGGGTCTGACAGCCGTGTGTGTGTGTGTGTGTGTGTGTGTGTGTGTGTGTGTGTGTGTGTAACACGACTGCTCGCTCACCAGGCACCACGGCATCAAGGAAGTGCTTCGAGTCAGACCTGAGCTGAAAAGGGCCCCCCAGTGGGGCTCCTGCCCTCCCGGGTGACAGTCCCCACTGGCCTCCTCCCTGCTCCTGGGGCCACCAAGCTTGTCTGTGCCTCGGGGCCTTTGTACTCGCCAGTCCTATTCCCCCCAGCTCTTCAGAATGCAGCCCCTGCAAGAACACTTTTGGGGTGATGGATATGCTCGTTATCTTGGCGGTGGTGATAGATATACACAGATGCCAACACTTATCAAATCGTACACTTTAAACAGGTCACATTTCTCGTATGTCAATTACACCTCAATAAAGCTGTAAACGAACATTTTTCTAATGCTGCCTCTTCTTATCCTTCAGGTCTTGGCTCAGATGTAACCTCCTCAGAGAGGCCTTCCCTGACTCCCCCCCCCAAGCTGATGCTGCCACTCTCTGTCACCTTGTCCTGTCTATTCCCTTCCAGGGACACATCACACCACCATCCGAAACTGTTTATTTGCCAGTCGTCTGACTTGCCCCCTAGGATGACCTCGTGGGCACAGGGACTGACCGTCTTTGTCCACTGATGTGCGTGGGGCTTGGCGTAATGCATATTTGGGGGATGACCGAGGCCGGGGGCCCTGGGAGGCATGGCGGACGCCAGCCCTGCCTCAGTGAGGTCCCTCCAGGGGTGTGGCGCGGAGGTGCTCTGAAAGCAAAACAGGAACAGAGCCACAGCCCTGTGCCAGCTCCGTCATCCATGCCGTCGTCACAGGCAGGTGGGCGCACTCCCCGTGAGGGGGACCCTGTTCCCAGCAGGAGCTGCCCATCGGGCTGTGGCGTCCATGCGGAGGCCCCCTCAGGCCCCGGGATCTCTCCCTCCAAATCGGAGTCTCGTTGGGCCTTGGGCTCACAGGCATGAAAACTTCAAGATCTGGGGAAACGGAGGCATGGCCCCCACTCAGGCCACACAGCTAGGTCTGGAGACGCATGCGGTCCCCACTGGAGCCTGGGACCATCTCTGGGCTAAGAAAAACCCAGCGGTTATCACCTACAATCACCGGCTACTCAAGATTAACTAGCTTTTGGTTTGCATTCGAACGGAGCTCAGAGTGAGGGCTGAGGGGGATCCGGAGACTGTGAGCCCCCAGCCCCACTGATTTACACCAACCCAGAGGCCAGAGTCTGCAGCAAATTAGTGCAGTGACAGCCCCAGACCCAGGCTACTGACCCTACGCAGCCTCTTTGCCACCACCTGCTTTATCATGCTCATTTGATGCTTTGGATCATCTGTTTGCCCCTGTGAGCAGAAGCTTGACCTCAGAGTTTCAGACCCTAACAAGGGAGGTGGGCAGGGGGCTGGAGGGTCTGCTTGGCTGTCCTGACTGCAGAGACGGATGGAGCGTCGGGGGTGGGGAGCAGTCGGCCCGTTGACACGCTGCATGCCCAAACTCACCTTCACGGCAGCACACGGCCGTGCCTGGCCTCAGCGCCTGCCATACAGATGCCCAGGACAGCTTGTCCGCCTGCCATCAGGAAAACGGCCTGTTGTCTGGCTAAAGAGATACCAGGGAAATGCATGCTTTGGCGAAGATAAAAAAACAAACAGAAACAAAAACAAGTATGTCATATCCACAGCCTACCTTCTGGGGGTCTGTGTGTCTCAGGCCGACACTTGCATTTCAAACAGCGGCTACAATGTGCCAAAGGAAGCAGCCTGTCCTTGACTGTCCTTGAGGGCTCAAGTCCTGCCACTGGCTAGCATCCCACCCTCAGTGATTGATAGTGTTAAGTAGCTAGTCAGACCCGGGCTACCTCAGTGTATACAAGGCTCAAAACTCCGTGCCTTTGAAGAGTTTCCATTTTAGTGACGGGAAGACAGACAACAAATAAAATCGATTGGTGAAGTATGTGATATGTTAGAGGGGCAGGTGCTAAAGAGAAACATAGGGGAAGAGAAGAAGGTGGGATGAGCTGAGTGGAGGGATGCGAATTTAAATAAAATGGTCAGGAAAGACCTCACAGAGAAAGTGGTTTTTGAAGACAGAGAGAGAGGAAGGGAGGGAGGGAGCCAGGCAGACAGAGAGGGGGCAGCACGGAATGACCAGTGCAAAGGCCCTGAGGTGGGACTGAGCCGGCCCCGGCGGCTGCGGCTGAGCTGGGGCAGGGCGGCTGGTGGAGGGCCTGCAGGGCCGTCGTTACTGGAAGGACGTGGCTGTTCCCTTGAGTGATCGGGGCCACTCAGGAGCTGCGAGCAGTGGGGAAGCATGACCCGACTTCCAGATATAGTGTTTAGGGGAGAGGTGATGGACACTCAGAACAGAAGGGCACAATGGGGAGATGAGAAGGGGCCGGAGTCTGGGTGAACTTTAAACACAGAAGGGACAGGATTTGCAGACAGAGGCATCGAGGGTAACTCAAGGGGTCTGGCCCGGGAAACTAGAAGGACAGAGTTGCCTTCAGCTGAGGTGGGAGGATGGGGTAATTGGTTAATTACCCACTGGTGACTGTTCAGAGAGAGAGTGGATGCTGCAGAAGCACGTGGCAAGGGCCACCTAACCAAATAGTGACGGGGTGGTGGTGGTGGTGGTGGTCAGAGAGGGCTTCCCTGAGGAGGCAACCTGAAGGAAGAGTGGGCTGGGGAGAAAGGACAAGCGGCTGCTGGGAAGACCTAGATGAAAGGACAATTGTGGGGAACTTCCAGCAGCCCCAAGGGGCCCAAGTGCTGCTGAGGGCAAGGAGAGAGAGCTCCAGATGAGGCCAGAGAGGGGCAGGATGGCTCGGGCTGCTTATTCAGCACCTAGAAGAAAGGGCTCCAGCAGCCCAATCAGACCGAGAAACGAGGACGGGTAATAAATAGCCGCAGATGAGTCATATCCAGCCCCGATTCTGAGCCTGCCTTGTAGCTCTCCCTGGCCTGCATCCTTCCCCAGGGGGGGCCCCTGATTTCAGAATGACCAGGTCAGGCAGAGCTCAGCCCCAAGGGGCCCCACACCAGGAGCTCACGCCTGCAAAACCCCAGGGGACAGGGTAGCTTTTCCTCGAAACCACTAACTAGGTCCCCATCACCTTCCCCCGGACACGGCTTAAAATGAACAGCACACAGAAAACCTTGTTCACGCCATCAGTGCTTTCAATTAGAAAAAGAAAAAGCAAAGAACAGCCCGTACTAATAAAAGGTAATGGGGTGCTTTTAAAAACAAAAGCGTTTGGAAAAGTCAGGCAAAGCCGGGTTCCAATCCCACCCCTGTCACCACCACGGCCGAGCGCTTGGAACAAGCTGGTTAACCTCTGGGGCCTCCGTTTCACCCACTTCACAGGGGTGTGCAAAGATGAAAGAAAGTGACAAACCTTAGCACCGTGCCAGGCACAGAGGAAGCTCTCGAACACTCATTGTCCAACTACCACAGCAACAGGGACCGCTTCTAAATATGCTTTCAGGCCCATGAACAGGTGAGGCCATCATTGTCACTGCAGGCCTCCAGGTCCCCTGGGCCCCGTGCAGCAGCACCTGCCGCTGGAGTCTCAGGGCAGGGGGTTTTGTCTCATTTCCTCAATGCTTTTCTTTCCCCCAGGGCTGGGCGCAAGAGATATCTGTCGAATTAATGAATATAGCCATCCCGAGTTAATAACAGCAATTGCTGAGCAACTAGTTTGGGTTGCCACACCTTCCAAAGATTCAGGGGAGCTATGCCACGGTGCAGCAGACCCCCAAGCTCACGAGGCAAGCCTGCTCGACCTTCCGCCCACACCAAGACATCATCTTGACTACCCAGGAATGAACACAGATCTCCATGGGCAGGGTGGGAGGGGGAACCTGCCACCCTGGAAGGTCAATAGAGCTGTCCCCTGACCCACAGGCTGTCTCTGCACAAACAGCCTTAGAAAAGATCGTCCAGGACAAAAGCTGACACAAGACATGGAGAAACACCAGCGAGAACCCTCCCCCAGCAATAACACAACCACTGATTGAGCAGCTGCTCTATGCGGGCTGGGGGGTCGTGAGACCAGCGCTTGTATTAGTTTGCTCCTGCTGCTGTAACAAAATGCCTGACACTGGGTGACTTAAGCAATAGGAACTTATTTCTCATAGTTTCTTGGAAGTCCAAGGTCAAGGTGCCAGCAGTTTGAGCTGCTTCTGACCCTCGACCTGCAGGTGGCTGCCATCTTGCTGTGTCCTCACACGGCCTTTTCTGTGTGTGTGCACCCCTGGTGTCCCTTCCTCTTCTTTTGAGAACACTGTCCTATTGGATGAGGGCCCCATCCTTACAACCTCATTTCACCTAAACTACTTTTTTAGAAGGCCCGCCTCCAACACAGTCATGTCGGGAGTTAGGGCTTCGGCATATGGATTTTAGGGGGGACACAACTCTGTGTGTGACAGCCCTTCCCTGCATGGGCTCGTGTATTCTCCCTCATGCCCCATGGGGTAGGCATTACAATAGCCAACGCACAGATGTGAACTTGAGTTGAGAGATGAATTGTCTCCAACATCACATCAGAAAAAAGGGGGGAAAGCACAATTTCCTGTTACCCCAGGGAATACACACTTCCCCGTCCCCTCTGCCCTGCTCCCAACAGCTTGGAAAGGAAAAGGGGACCCTGGGACACGGGGTCTGAAAGGCTGGGAGCAGGAAGAGGCCGCTTTCTCGCGAGGATTCTTCTGAGAGGTCCTAAACTTCACAGCGCTGTCAACAGGGCCCGAGTGCCTTGCCCAGCATCTGTGCTGCCTCAATATTATCTGGCAAAGCTACACGTGAACACAGTCTGAAGGAAGGGTGGGGGGAGGCCAGCTTCAAAACCCCACATTCAGTAGCTGGGCGGGAGGCAGCACATCTGGGGCAGGCAGGTGTCTGCACCCCCAGAACACTGTGTCAGCTGGTGACCCAAAGGGACTCTCAGCTGTCACATTAGGATTCCCTTTGCTCAAGTAGTTCTTGATGTGCCCACAGAAACTCCCAGCTGAGGACAATGAATGACATACTCAGGGTCCATCCATAGCCCCAGCCTCCACTGTGACATTCCTTCTCGTCCTCGCACATCCTTCCTCTCTCCCTGCCATTGCACGAACGGCTGGGTGGCGGCAGGGCTGGCCAGCAGGGCAATCCCGGACCCAGTCCCCCGAGAATGAACACAACGCAGAGGCAGGAGGTAGCTCGGGAGGCATGGGGTTCAGGCTACAGCCGCTGCTGCTATCAAAACCACAAGAGAGAGAGATCGAAAAAGCTCCTTCTCAGTCAGAATGAAAAGTGAGACAGAGAAACCGAGCGAGCCCTCGGTGAGAGGAAAGCCAGGCGCTGGCCTCCGTGAAGGAAGCACAGCCCGTGGGTTGTTAAATGACTAAGTGCTGGGGCCACAGCGACAATGACAGGGCCTCCTGCAGCACATGTGCGTGTGTGTACGTGCGTGCATGTGCACGCATGTGAGGATGTGTGAGGCAGGGCAAGCGTGAGCGTGTGTGCGTGAGGCCGTGTGCCCACAATGTGCGAGGGTGTGTGTATGCGTGTGAGCACGGGCGAGGGCAACGTGCTTTTGCACTTACATGGGTTTGCAAGGGGTCGATGAGGGTGTGTGTGTACCCCAGGGGGCATGTGCGGGACTGTGTGTGCGCATATGTGTGAGGATGTGTGCATAGGGGTGTGAGGGGGTGTGTGCTCATGGCTGTGTGTGTAAGGGTGTACACATGGGCGTGGGGCGGGGTAGGTGGTCAGCGAAGCTTTAAGATGTGCCAGCTTCACAGTGGCTGGGGCAGAAACTCTGCCATCGCCATGGCAATGAAGTAAAAGGATGGGGAGGTGACTCGCCAGTGTTACCTGGTGTGGGGACCACAGACGGGCCCCAGCTTTGCCACTGTTCCCCGCTGAGATGCCTCCCCAGGAAAGCAGGGGTCCAGCCCAAAGCTGGGGCCCAGTGGGGAAAGAAATACCAGCATGGTCGTCACTGAGAGCTCAGGGAGCAGATTAGGAGCACGGAGTTCCCAGGGGTCTGATTCAAACCCTGGCTTGGTCACGTGCTAGCTGTGTGGCCTTAGCCGAGTCATTTCACCGCTCCGGGCCTCAGCTTCTCCATCTGTAAAGCGGGGGTGCCGCCTTCCCTCACAGGGCCGTTGGGGGGCCTCGAAGAGGAGGGTGGGGGGTAGTGCTTCTAGGCTCACACCCGGCACGTAGCAAGCACCAGGTCTTCCTGGTTAATCCCGTGACGAGTGACGTCACAGCAACGAACTCCCGGACTTAATGAACTCTGGGGACAGATGGATCCCCAGGTGAAACCCAGGACGCATCAGATGCCGGAGTGACCGGACACTAAGAGCAGGTAGGCTGAGTCCCCATTTGGTGGAGAGTGGGGGCGGAGGCAGGCGTGGGTGGGGGCCCTGTCCACAGGTCTGTCTGCCGCCTGCCCGGGGCCCATCGGGACCTCATCTCGTCCACGTGTTGTCCACCGGTGAGAGGCTGGTTTGGCTTGGAAGGTAACCTGCATTTACAGGTAGGAAAAGACAAGGCCCAGGCCAGGGCAGCTTTGGGGTGCAGGGGTCACAGGGCAGCTTTGGGGTGCAGGGGTCCCAGGGCAGGAGTCCCATACAGGTCCCCTTCCCCCAGCTTCCTTCCACCTCCTCGAGCCCCACAATTTTCTGGCACGAAGGGTGTATTCGTCCTCTCAGGCTGCGACAAACTGAGCAGCTTAAACGGACATTTGTTTCCTCATAGTCCCGAGGCTCTAAGTGCAGGATCACAAAGAGTCAGCAGGGCCGGTACCTTCCGAGGCCTCTCCTTGGCTGGCCGTCTTCTCGCTCACTGTGTCATGGGGTCCTCTCCCTCCCTACGCCTCCTAGCTGAGTCCAAACTACCCTTTTCACGGACACCAGTCGTGTTCCATTATAAAGAGCTGATTTTAACTCAACCGCCTTTTCAAAGACTTTCTCTCTTAACACCGTTGCATTCTGAGGTTACTCGGGTTATGGTTTTAACACAAATCATGCAATTTTTCAACAAAATCTCACCGTTTTGCATTCTCTTACTGATCTGGAAGCTAGATGTCTGAGGTTAAGGTGTGAGAAGGTTGTGGTTCCTCCTGGGAGCTCTGGGGGGAGGATCTGTCCCATGCCACTTTCCTGGCTGCTGGTGGCCGCCAGCCACCCTTGCTGTGCCTTGGTGTGGCCGCCTTCCACCTCTGCCTCCGTCGTCACGTCCCTTCTCCATCTTCTGTCTCATGAAGACACTCCTTCCACGACGATCTCACCTCGGCATCCTCACCTCAGTGTCATCTGCGAAGACCCTTGTCCCATTCCGAGGTTCTGAGCAGACATATCTCGTCGGGTCACCACTCCATGGACTCAGGGGGGTGATGCTGGCGTCGCCCGATGCTGGAGGCCACCGGGTCCTTGGAGAGCATTGGCAAGCTGGGGCCTGCAGGATGAGCGGCACCCAGGGAAGCCCTTGCCCTTCCGAAGGCCCCTGCCCAGCAGGGTGAGCCGATGAGCCCACCTGGCCCTGGTCAAGGCCGTGGGAAGATGAAGGCTGACAATGTGGCTCGGGGGTGGTTCAGCGGGGAGGGGAGGGGACGGCTTCCAGAGCTGGTGGGGAGAGGAAGTACACGTGGCCAGGCAGGGAGACCAAGGAAAGCTTTGAGTACAGCTCCAGAAGGCAAGACATGAGACACTTTTTCCAAAAGAGGGGACAGATGGCTCGTTATCTTCCCAAGCTGTGGAACACACAGTCCCACGCCCCCAGAGTTCAAACCCAAGGATTCCTGGAAGGGCCCGAGTGGCCTCCAGGCCTCTCTGACCAGCAGGGCTGTCCTCCTCCGCCCACCACCCACCCCGGCCAGGCACACAGGCCTATGGGAGCCCATTCCGGCAGGGACACAGGCGCCAAAGCCTTCGTCAACCGTTTTCTGGAGAAATTGCCTAGAACTTCCCCCTTCACCCTTAGTCCTCACTGTTTTCAGGCCAAAAACTTGACTCAGTACACACATGGGACCTTGTTTTCAAATAATAAATATCTCCTATTGACTAAGCACTTATTAAGTGCCAGTTACTGCAGTAGGCATTGCATTACCTGATCGCCTCATTTCACCCTCAAAACTTCCCTCTAAGGCAAGTCGCGTCGTAGTCTCCATTTTACAGACGAGAAAACTGAGGTTCAGAGAGGCCCTCAACTCACCCAGAACCCCTGGCTGGCGGCTCCAGGTCCAGTGCTCCAGGGCTGGCCCTGATCCCCCAGATCCGGGAGGCTGATCCTTCACGCTGCTCCCCGCATCTCCTGGCAGACGCCAGCAAGAGGAGCTAGGGGTTCTGAGAATTTGTTGGGAGTGGGAAGGGGGAACAGTGGGGTCTCCCTCTGGGGTACGTTTTCTGATGCTCCAGCCCTGGAGGCAGGAAGGATCTGCCCCCATCAGATCTGAGATCGGTAAGATTCTCAAAGACCCCCTCGCCCCTTCTCTCCTGGCTGAGATGCCCAGCCCTTATTCTTGCTGTGGGAGCCGGGACCTAGAGACCTGGGTCCCCCCAGTGCCCCACCATAATAGCGGGGCCTC
This sequence comes from Macroglossus sobrinus, assembly GCA_004027375.1. Classification (NCBI taxonomy): domain Eukaryota; kingdom Metazoa; phylum Chordata; class Mammalia; order Chiroptera; family Pteropodidae; genus Macroglossus; species Macroglossus sobrinus. The sequence continues at coordinate 14,778 of PVKZ01003523.1, forward strand.
AGGGAGGCAGAGGGGTCTCTGTTGCGTTTCAGAGGCTGTGCTGGGGGCTTCTGGGGATGGAAGGAGAAGATCTGTCACCTCCGGCCAATCACAAAGGACCTGAGAGAGTACCCTGTGATTCAGGCCCAGCCTGGTGCCATGAGAAGGGGATGCCCCCAAAGGCCACCTAAGCTACCATCTGACTCTCAGCCACTGAGACCCAATCCCATGCCACTCCTACCAGCCACAGCATGGTCCCATGGGGCTTTCCCTTATGACTTCCTGCACAGCCTCTGCCCATCCACCTCACACCCCCAAGATGCTGGCCACCACAGCCCTGATGAGAAGACCGCTCTGCTTACTGTTTTGCTCCTAGCAACTGCCCACACTCCCCTCCCCCGCCCCAGCTTCCCCAGCCAAGGCGCCGAGAGAGCAAGTCTTCATATTTATTTACCTGTTACTCTATTTCCAGTTCCCGCTAATCTCCCCAGGGAAAGTGTGAGCGAGAAGAACGACTTCAGAGATGGCAGGCTGCTTCCTGATGTGGGTCTTATGACAGGGTGGGGTCGGGGACAGGAAGAGCCGATGACAACCGTGATGTCTTGTCGCTTAGTGCCCTCTTCTTGGGCTGGCTCACGGGCAGGTCTCTGCCGGTCTGCTCTCGCTCACCTACCTGTCTGTCATTATCACCCTTCACAGAGGATGGCACCTGGCTACAAGGAGGTGAGATGACATACCCAAAACCTCAGTCAGGAAGCAGCCCAATGGTAAGGGGGTCTGAACCGAGCTCCGATCCCCATGAAGCCACACTCCATGCCCCCTCCCCAGATCAGGCTTCCGATGCAGCTCCCCCTGTGGGCCAACAAGCTTCGGCGAGCCCAGCACTGCTAAGTCTGGTGCCGAGTAAATGTTTTCATTGCACCAAAATGCAGTAAATCCTCAGAACATCATAGGGCTACATTCAAAAGGCACACGGGGAAACCATTCTGGAAAATGAAGTGTTTTGTGTTTTCCAGGCCAAGTATGGCCTGCCTCCCTGAGGACGGAGAAGGAGGAACTGTGGCCACTCGCCACTCCAGGGACAGTCACTCTCCAGGAGGGCCATCAGAAGCTTCTGTTCTTTGAGAAGCCAGAAGGGAAGCCAGCTAGTGTTCACTGATCTCCACACACTCCCCATCCACAAGGGACTGCAGCTGCTACCAGGGATAGGAAATCTCCTGGATGGAGAAGTCACAGCTGTCCCCCTCACTCCCACCTCCCACCCCAGGAGGCCAGACTCCCCCATGATTTGCCTGATACATAAGACAACCTTTTGTACTGAAAACCAGTAACGGCTAGCCCAGCTACAGCTCACCGATGCCAAATTCCTAGAACACACTCACTTCACGTTCTGGGGCTGTGCGGCCTCTATCCTCCCAGGACCCAGGGGCTAATTCAATCATTCATCCAAAGTCTGTTTATTAAACACCCGTCATATGCCACATGCTGTACTAGGACAGAGCAGAGGACGAGACAGGCTCGGCTCCTGCCCCCAGGGATCTTACTGCTGAGTGCAGCAGATGCTATGATGGACGGCCATAGAGATGAGGCCTGACTTGGGGTGCCTTAGCCGGGTCTGTGGGAACCAGGAAGGCCTCTGAGGAGTGCACATAGGGGCTGAGGTCTGAGTAGGAGTTCAGTGGGAGGAAGAGAGTGCTGGGCAGAGGCAGCAGCATGAATGAAGACCCAGAGGCCACAAGGAGCCAGCAGCCTTAAGAACCAGAGCAAAAGCTTCAGCAGGGCTGGGGCCTGGCCGGCGAGGGGTGTGGGAGGTGAGAGATGTGAGAAGGGGAAGCAGTGGTCAGGCCCTGCCCTGGTTTCTTCCCTCTGGTTTAGCATCACCTGATACATTTACGTGTTGGCTTCTTCCAGTCCATGTCCCAGCACCACCATGGGTGCTCCTTGGGGACAGATCCCTGTTGTCACTGTTGTCTGGCTTGTCACCGTTATCTGCAGAGCCCAGAACAGTGCCTGGCACACAGCAGGGGCTCTCTGCCTAAGTGGTGAATGAATGAATGAATGAATGAATGAATGAATGACCTGTGAGTCATAATAGAGAAATAAGAGTTCTTATTTCTAAACGGCGAACACAAGACATCGATTTGGGAAGAAGTAGGTGATCTTGCTTTTTTCCTTTGGGATTGATGCTACCTACTTGGAAGAGACAAAAAGAAAGAACACTTTTCACTTAAAGGAGGGAGAGAAGCATGCAAGGTGTACGAGGCTGTGCACCCAACCACAAGCCTCCTTCCTATCACCTTCACAACACGGGTGAGACACCAGGCCGCAGGAGAAAGCCAGATTCTGAAATACAGTTTAGCAACTACCTTTGAGAAAACAAGGGGGAAAAAAATGCAAGAAAAAAAAAGTGTCATGTCTGCTCTCAAGGAACTTATATTATATTATATTATAGCAGGGGAGAGACAGTAGGTTAGTGATTTAATATGTGAGAGCTGAAATGGAGAGGTGCAGGGAGGGGAGTATGCATTTGAGGGGGCTGTATCAGAGCTCCAGGGGCTCAGGGCAGCTTCTTGAAAGAGGCACTCTGGCCGAGATGAGGAAGGCAAGTAGGAGATGGAAGGTGTGAAGGTGGGGCACAGGAAGAGATCCATGCAACCCCAAGTGAGAGGGACAGAAGGGCCTGGAAGGATTAGGGCCCTCGGATGGCAGTGTTGACATTCAGAGACAGTTGGGAGGGGCAGGTACTGGAACGCAGGAAGTTCTCTCTGTTCAGGGGCCTCTCTGCCCGTGACCTTCACTCTTGGGGCGTTAGGTTGGAAAAAGCCTTGTCCCCAAACTGAAGCATCCACATGGAGCAGCTTTGGAAGGGCAGCGCAGGTAGGACAAGCCCGTGGCCTGTCGTTAGCGCCGCCCTGCAGCGCTGGCAGACTGGCATGAAGGTCAAGCAGGGCAGCTGTCTCCTCCCTCAAACTGACAGTTCCAGAGGACCCCACGGCAGCCGGGATACAGAAAGACCAAAGTTCTTAGGCTAACCAACTACCACCTTTTGCATCTCGTTAATTCCAAGACACGAATTTTCACATTTTCACATCTCTGAGGTTGGTCTGATCCCACAGCCAGTGTGTGTCAGAGTTGGCAGCTTTTTTCCTTGGAACACGAAGGGAGGGTGAGTGTTTCAAGCAGTGGGATCGTGAGTTTGATAAAACGCAATCTGGAGACTGGGGTCTGTGATTTCCTGAACATGGAAATGACTAAAAGCAAAATGACCAGAAACTTCTTTTCAGAAGAATTTTCCTTCCAGAGAAGCCACTTATGCTGACGATTTAAGGGAGCCGGCACGGCAATCTGGACTTTTACGGGAAAGAAACATTTTTATCTTGCTCGAGCTGAACTATTCTAATCAGCTGAACTTATAAACTAATCTGAGCTGTACATGTGGTCGTCTTTGTTTGACAGAGGCTTCCAGATGCTCTTCATCCTCAGCCAAAACATTTCTAACGAAACCACTGACTCCCACAGGCTTTTTGACTTAAAATTACATGTGAACAACAGCAAAAAGACGCACTGCCCAGTTCAAAAATGGGCAAAGGACCTGAACAGCCACTTCTCCAGAGAAGACGTGAATGGCTTCTAATAAGCAAGCACGTGGAACGATGCTCATCACTAACCATCAGGGAAATGTAACTCAAAACTACGAGATGCCGCGTCGCGCCCATTACGATGGCTATTATCACACCAGCAGAAAATAAGTGTTGGATGTGGAGAGACTGGAACGTTTTTGCACGGCTGGTGGGAATGTAAAATGGTGCAGCTGCTACAAAATACATACAGTAGAGCAGGTCCTCGAATCATGTCGTTTCACTAAATGTCATTTCATTATAATATTGAGACACCATAGGAACTCATTTATATCAATTGGCCTGTGGTAAAACTGGTTTCAATATATATTGTTTCACTTAAAGGCACAGAACCTTTCCAAGACACTGAGGACGTACTGAATAGATATTCCTCAAAAAATTAAACACATAATTACCACATGATCCAGCAACTCCACTTCTGGGTACAGACGCAGAAGAACCAGAAGCAGGGGCTCATACAGGGATTTGCACACCCGTGTTCACGGCAGCACTTTTCACAATAACCAGAAGATGGAAGGGACCCAAGTGTCCGTCATGGATGAATGTGGCAGATTCACACAATAAAATACGATTCGGCCTTAAAAAGGAAGGAAATTCTGACACATTACAACATAAATAAGCCAGTCATAAAAACGACAAACACTCTATCATTCTACTTATGTGAGGTGCCCAAAGGAGTCAAATCCACAGAGACAGAAGGCAAAATGGTGGCTGCCAGGGTCTGGGAGGGGAGAGTGGGCTGCTGTTTCGTGGGTATGGAGGTCGGTCTTGCAAGATGAAAACCATTCTGGGGATGGTTGGGAGGTGATGACTGCACACAGTGTAAATGTACTTAATGCCACTGAACTGTATACATAAAAATGGTGAATTTTATAATATGTATATTTTACACAATTAAAAATAAATTTTAAAAAAATGTATTTAAATTACACATGGAAGAGACTTTGTTTCTTCAGGTCCTTGAGTCAAGCGGCAAACCACAACCTGCAGTGGAATCCGCCCACAGACCTGTACAGTTTGGATCATACAAGCGTTTGACCTTGAAAGCCTCTGGAGGGGACATGTGCTCAGCAGGTGGCCCTGAGTCGCACCAGTCCGTCAGCTTAGCTGCCTGGCTGCTGAAGGAATTTGAGGTGGGAACCATAGAGGGAGTGAGGAAAGACTTTAGACAAGAATTCATGGTGCCTATGATTCTGTTAGTGGCCTCTACTGCCCAGAGCCTGGGGCCTCTCAGTGCCTGCCCTGAATGGACAGAGCTGGAGGAAGTAGGGTAATGACACAGAGGACAGTAATGCTCACCAAGAATCCCATGAGCCCTCTTCATGTCCCAACCCTGTGCTGTCAGGCGGGGCCCAGATGAGTAGCTCTGGTCAATGAACCATGAGCAGAAGAGACCTGTGTGTCATTTCTGGGCTGAAGCAACTGGTGATGCCCCCTGTGGCAGAGCTTTCGTTGGCCGAGGTCCTCAAGAGACAAAATCAAAGCCGAGGCCCCATGTGACCCATGACAGAAAGGCAGATTAACCAAATCAGCCAGAAAAAAACCTTTATGTCGAACCACTGAGATCTGGGGGTTAATTTGTTACTGCAGCAGAACCTTGCTTATCCTGACTAATATATGTACTGTGAACAATGGGAAGAGAAAGGTTTCTACAGACAGCTTCACAAGCTGCCATAGGAGACCACAGCCCTAGATCCACCCCTCTAAGCTGAGAAGCTTCAAAAAAAAAAAAAAAAAAGAGTACATGCTTTCTGTGGGTCAGCTCCCCATTTTTATCTTAAAAAAAAAAAACAGAAATTTCATATTGTTCAACCTACGAGGGGCAAGACAGGTCTGCTTATTAATCCAGGAGGGGAGACCTGGGCTCTTTGCCAGCCTTACTGTGACTCACAGCCTGGCCCTCAGTGTCCCTCCATTGGATCCCTCTGAATCATCCATGGCCTCCAGGGCTGGGCTACAGGGGGGCGTGGAGAAACCACCTGGCCCAGAGACTTCAAGAGAGCCTTTTACAAGTGGACCCTGGTGTCAGGGACCAAGAAGAAAGGGAGAGCTCACTCACTCCCCACTGTCACAACTTCAGCCTCATCAACAGGTGACAGCCTGAGACCCCGCGCCCCTCACTGAGATGAACGGGGCCTCTGCCTGAGAAGCCATCTACCCTGAGCTGGGAGCTGCACAAAGAGCCACGATCAGGGAGCTGGACCCACCCTGCCCAGCGCAGAATGCTGGAGGTGTCTCTCCCCAGGAGAGGGGAGGGCAGGCCGGGGCCGGGTGCCTCCCGGGCACTGAGGGCAGCAGCAGGACAGACCCAGCACACGTGTGCATCTGAAGCTGCAGAGAGAGCTGAGCTTTATTTACAAACATGTCACAGAACACCCTTACCCCACACCCTGGGTTCTCCCCTCTGTCCCCAGGGAGGAGACGGGCCTGGGCCTACCCACCCACCCAACCTAGGAGGGTGGGGTGTTGAGTCCACCCCCATTTGCAGCCAGGCAAGGCTCCCCTCTTGTGGGCGCCCTTGCCACAGGGAGAGGCCAGAGGTGATGGCAGGGCGCTGTCCTCCTGAGTGGCCAGTCCTCAGGGCTTCAGCCGGGGGGCACGGGGCTGCACTACCTGGGGTTCCGACCAGACTGGGGTGGGGGGCTGGCCCTGTGATCGCAGAGCCTGCAGGTGAATGAGGGGGTGTCGGAGGGGGCTGCTTTGGGGGCAGGTCCCCCCAGTTCCAGCCTCACCCCCTCCTGGATCTCAGGGTCAGGGTCACCTTCCTGGTGGGGAGTGGCAGAGCCTGGAAAGGCTGCTGCAGAGAGACGCCTCCAGGCTCCGCAGGCCTCGTCCCAAGCCTGCCCCTGGGACTCTGCAGTCCCCAGTCACACTCCCAGGTACCTGTCCCCCGCAGGGCACCCCAGACCATACCAGGTGGGAAGCGCTGGCTGCCAACAGCTTCTGGTGCAGGGCCTTAGAGGTGACACAGGACCAGAGGTCCAAGCTCTTGGCGGCTGAGCTTTTCTCGGACTTCGGAGGGAGAATGTCCCAGCCCAGCAGGCAGTGCTGTGGAGAGCAAAGGGTCAGGGCACCTGGCCGGGGGCAGGTCCCCCCTCCAAAACAGCAAGGTGTCTCCCGTAGACTGAGACTCTCCCCAGGTAGGGGCCTGTGTCCACCTACTGGGTCACCCTTTCCTGGCCCTGCTGACCCAGGCCCTGGGCCTGACCCCAGATGTGCAGAGGAAAGGCTGCGGACGCTGATGGAGCACTTTCTAGCTCCACCCCACACCCAACAGGGGAGTCACTGAACTGCCCCACCTCAGAGCACAAGCCTAAGGACAGGCTGCTTTACCCTTTCACAGATGAGCAAACCAACTTTCCTCAGCATCCCTTCCTGTCCCTGTAGGCCCAGCTTCCCCAGCCTCAACGGGGAGTGACCCCCGTTGACCCCCCCCCATCCTGCTCCGGAGACACACAGGACATCTCTATGGCAGGCACTAGAGAAGCACAAAGACCTGGGTTCAAACCCCAGCTCTTCCACCTGGCCAACTTTGGACAAGTTGCCTTCCTCTGCCTCAGTCCCCTCATCTGTAAAGTGGGTCCTGCACTCTCGGTTGCCGTGGTGACTCCATGATATAATCCTCCTGAGGAATGCACTGTGGCACACCAGAACTCCACAGACGGTACCCGCTGGCGTTACGCCAATGTGTGGGCAGACCCTTATCCTGAACGCCAGGGAGTGGGTAGGGTACCCCCCACCTCCCTCAAGGAACAAGGGAGTACAGCTGATGGAAATGGCCCAGCTTAACGCCTCATTATCCTTGAGCCCAGCCTGGCTGTGTGGCGTTGGCCTGTCCCTGGCCCTCCCTGGGCCTCAGGCAGCGGGGAGCCCCACCCCCATCCCATCCCCAACCAGGCCCACGTGGCTGCTCACCCGCGGCAACGCCAGTGTGTCAGAAGCGTCGAAGCTCTTCCGCCGGTGGATGTGGTACCGGTGCGGGGGGTCCAGGACGGACAGCGGGACACTCACCCTGGGCGAGAATGGCAGTAGGGACACTGCTGCTGGGGCCTCCTGGCTACCGTGGGGTCACAGCCCCAGGCCCATCTTCCTTTCCCTGGCAGGCTCTGGGCTCTGAGCGCCTCCTCAGGTGCTCCTGCCCCCACAGCTGCCCCCCAGGTGTCCGGCTGCTCTGGCCACTCACCTGACCTGCGCTGGCTCCGCCAGGGTCCCAGGGCCCTGCTGGTCCCGAGGTATCCTGCACAGTCGGCAAGGGGTGCCAGGATCCGAAGGCACTAGAAACAGGCGCCGGGTGACACGGTAGCAGTACACACCTGCAAGGCCCACGAGAAGCGGCCATCCCCTCAGCCGGGAAACCTGCATCCCTGGGCCCCTTGCTGCCCCCGGCCACACGGGCCCACCGACCCCGCCACGCCCCCCGGCCGCTCTCACAGGCGTATACACGTGTACACACTCAGAGCACGCACGCAAAGCACACCCTTCTACTCAGGCATGACACACACGTGCAAACATGGAGCACGGCTTCACACAGAGTCGTATTCGTGGACACACATGAACGTGCCTGTAGCTATAATCACACACACAAGGTGCACACACTCGTACAATCACGTGAACGCCCCCACATATACGCACACACTGTATGCGGCACATGTAAACCCACAGCAAAGACTCCCATGCTCATGTGACTGAGCCAGGACCCTCCCCAACCCCCCGACAGGTGACATGTGTGCTGAGAGGCGGGAGTGGAGGGCACAAGGGAAAATGAGGCAGCTGGGGAGAAAATGAAGGCTGCTGGGGAGGGGCGGAAGGGTGACACAGGACCAGCCCAAATCCCGAGGCCGTTCAGCTCATCCCACCTCCCACTGGGGCTCGCCCCACCCTGTCTGGGTCCCAAACCTCCCTCCCCAAGTCCCCAGTCGCCCAGGTGCCCCCCACGAGGCCTCCCACTCACATTCATGCTCTTCCTCGGCAGCATCGCTCTCCCGCAGGCCTAGGAACTGGGGTCTGTGAGGGCGAGAGGTGAGCGGGTGGAGTGACGGGGCCCCCGGGCTGCCTGCCCCCCGCTCGCCCGCCCCTGCTCACCCGGGGTCACTGTGAATACACTCCTCCTTGTTGGCTTCCCGGAACTCCTGCAGCTTCGTGAAGAAGGCCTCAGGCTTGCTGCTGACGGGCGAGCTGTTGTCCAGAGACCCTGGGGCGGGCAAAGCACCAGGAGCTGCTACGTGGCAGTCCACTGGCCAAGGCCCGAAGGACGCTCGGCACTGGCATCCCAGTCCACCTGCTTTGCCCACACTGAGCCTCGTACAGACTTGGAAGGGACCCTCCACTCACTGCCACTGCTGGTTTTGTCTCAGTGTCTGTCTACCCTGACACATATCCAACCATCCATGGAAACAAATATTTATAGAGCCCCTGATATAGGCTAGACACCGTTTTCAACATGCTGGGGAAAGAGCAGTGAACTAGACAAAGCCCCTCCCCTCGTGAGGCTTATGGTGGCAACAGACGAACCAGCCACCATAGAAATCTGTGACACAACATCAGATGGGACACCTGCCAGGAAAGAGAAGAGCAGAGTCAGGGAACCCAGTTTGACAGGGCAGGGGTGCCAGGGGAGGCCTCTCTGGGTGGGGTGACACCCGAGCCGAGAACTGAAGAAGGGAGGAGAGGAGCCACAAGGACATGGCAGGCAGAAGGAAGAGCAAATGCAAGGCTCTGCGGGGGGCTGTGCTTGGTATGTTTGAGGAACAGCTGGAGGGAAGTGAGGGATGAGCGGGAGGGAGATGAGGCTGGGAAGCTGGCAGCGGGCTTGGGGACACGGAGTGATGCCATCGGATCGGCCACGGGTTTTTATAGATTCCCCCTCAAAATGTTGCTGGGGAGGGGAAGCAGAGGCAGCAGTTAGAGGTGACCACACTCATCCTGGTAGAAAGAAATAGTCATATTCTAGAAATATGTTGAAGGCAGGGCTACCAGGATATGCTAATGAATAAACTGGAAGAGAAACGTAAAAATTTGCGAAAAGGGGACATGAATCAAAATCAAGTCTGATCCCCAAGTTATGGCCTGACCCATTATTAGGAATGTGGAGTTGCCATTTACAAAGACAGGAAAGATGACAGGTGGGGAAAAAAAATCAAAACCTTGACTTTGGAGGCGAGAGTCGTCTAAGACACCTAACATGTCACGTGGAATAGAGCCAGATACACAAGCCTGGAATGCAGCGTGGGAGGGCTGGAGATAAAAGCGAGGGAGTACAGAGCACAGAAGGCCTCGCATAGGGGAGGCGGGCGGACAGAGAGGAATCAGAAGACAGAGGTGTTTAGAGGTCAGAACAAGGAAGCAGATCCAGCAGAGGAGACGGAAGGAGAGCCGGGGAGAAGGGGGAGAGCGGAGGAGTGTGAGGGCCTGGACATCAGGGGAGAGTTCCAGGGAGGAGGGAGTGGCCGCTGCGTCCCTCACTGCTCAGGGGCCGAAGGATACATAGACTGAGAACTGAGCTGGAAGCTGGCAACACACACGTCACTGATGACCAGGATGAGGCACAAACCAGATTTAAGAAAAAGTGGGAGAGAAACTAGAGACAGCGAGTTTAGACAGCCCTTCTGTTATAAAGAAAAGCAAAGAAAATGGGCAGGAACTGGGAGCAAATGGATGATGAAGGGGGAAGTGTTTCATCAAGATGGGAAATAACCAATCCCAGCTTTACCCTGACCAGATGTGGGACGGACTCTGCTAAATGTCTCAGCCTCTTTGCACCTCAGTTTTCTCATCTGTCAAAGGGGACAATAACCGCACCTGTCTCATATGACTGCCGTGAGGAGTAAAGGAGTTCATGGCCAGAAAGCAGAATGAAGCTCTTGGAACTGCCCACGCATAATAAGCACTCAGTAAAATCAGTGTTCTGTGATTCCAGGGCGTTTGGATGCTGACAGGGCAGAAGGATGATGGAGAAAGGAGAATTCCAGGAAGCAAACCCTCTGGGAGCCAATCAGGGACCAACCAGAGGGTACAAATGCAGGGACAGGCCTGAGATGGGAGCACTGATCTTCACCCTCGGAGCGGAGGGCCGCCAGAGTGCCTGGACACAGGGCAGGCAGGGGGCAGGCATCTCCATTTTCCCAGAAACGGGAAGCAAGGCAGTGAGCTGATGGTGTGGGAGTCCTCAGGACAGGGCCTGTGTCCGCAGCGCCACTGAGTCCCAGCAACCCCTTGGAGCACCTGCCTCTGAGCAGGAACTCAATCGCTCTGCACTTCAGTGTCCTCCTTTGTGAAATGAGGATCCAAATAGCACCAGCCTCCAGGGGGTCGTTCACTCGTCCAACAAGTGCTGGCTGAGGGCCTACTAGGTGCCAGGCACTGCTCTAGGCTCAGGCCTGTGAAACGCACCAACGAAAAGACAGCCAGGCTCCTGCTCTAAGGGAGCTGATATTCTACAGGAGGTGTCACACAAGAAACAAACACACGAGACGATTTCTGAAAATAATATGAAGACCATGCCAATGGCAGTGATGTAAGAGCAACATCTCTACAACTTTATGCTCACGGGTGGCCTATCATTTAAGCTGAACCCTGAATGAGAAAAAGGAACCAGCAGGTGTGAACCTGGGGAAGTACATTCCAGGCAGAGGTCCTGAGGTGGCCATGAGCACGGTAGGTTCAAAGAGCAGCAGGGAAGCCAGCGAGGCCGGAGCAAACAGCCAGGTTGGCGGCAAGTCAGAGGTCATTTCCCAGGGCCAGAGAGGCCAAGTCATGCCTCATAAGTCTGGAAAAAGATTTTGGATTTTACTCTAAATGCTACGCACTCAGAGTGATATGAGCTGATCCTCACATTTACAAATTTGTTCTGGCTGCTATGTCAAAAATGAATAGTAATTGGGGCAAAAGAGGCCAGAGGGAGACCACTGAGGTTGCTGGGGAAGGAGATGGGCAATAAAATGTGGAGATGATACACAGATTTTTACAAAGCCCTGGCACATAATAAATGCTCAAAATCATGGCAGTTCTGACTCATTCATCTATTCCAGAAATGCTCATTGAGAACCATCTCCGTGCCTGTCACCGTGCCAGGGGCTGAGAGAAGACACGGTACAGAAGGTGTTCGCCGAGGAGGGCCAAACAGTCAGAGACACTACAGCAGCACTGGGTAAGGGCTCAGGCAGGTGCATAAGCAAAATGGGGTGTGTGCATGGGGCAGGCCACACCTGCAATCCAGTCGTAGCCCAGGTACGGTCGGAGGCGCCAACTCCGCTCAGGCACTGGGGACTCCCTGTCAAAGGTGACTCTTGGCTGAGGAGGCAAAGGGGAAAGGTTAGGCCAGCCCAAGAAAGACCCTAACCTGGGGGAAGAAAAGGGACCATGACTTAACTTACACCTGATGCACCCTGACATGGGCCCCAGGAACTGAAAGATAAGAGTCACCACTCTCTATGTGTGACTCTGAATAAGTATGGCCTCTGAGCCTTGGTCTTTCTGTCTGTATAATGGGGCTCAGCAGCTTCTTCCCAAAGTGCTGTCTGAGAAACTAATCACCGTCACTTATCCAGCACTTAGGCTGAGCTGGACACGACTCATGGTATCTCCTAGACAGCTGTTCACCTTGTAAGGGAGGCTGCCCACAAGTACATCTACCAAACAGGAAGAATGAGGTTCAAGAAAGCTCCCATCAGCGATGTCCCCCTCTCCCGTGTTACCTTGGATAGCTTTCTTTGTTGATCCGGGATGAACCTTGGGGCCTGTGCCTCCAGCTCTGCTGAATGGTCTGGGTCATTCGAGTCTAAGGTGGCCAGCAAGGGTGCCGAGCAAGGCCTCAGTGGGCTCAGGGACCCCTGGTACCGGCGCTTGGCAGGTGAGAGAGAGATCACCCCAGAGCTGGCCCCGCCAGGCGAGGACATATCACATGGGTCGCTTTGGTGGGTAACCCGTGGGCAGGAGGCTTTCGGAGATACAGAGGATGTCCCCTGGGACAATGGCATCTCTGGGCTGTAGCTTCTGCGGGAGTCCAGGCTTGACTAGAACAGAGAGGACAGGTCACCTGGGCATGAAGGCCTGGGTCCTCATCCTTGCTCCAGCCTCTGCGGTGTCCCAGGCCAGTACCCTCCCTTGTTGGGCCTGTTTTCTCATTAGCAATAACATGGGCATGCCGCATGAGATGACCCTGGAGTCTCAGATTCTGGTCTAAGAATCAGCAGCCCCTTTCACATCCTCTGGGAGTTTCCAAGGTGGACACTCACCTCTGAGGATGCCTTGGCCACCGACCGCCGCACGGCATCCTGCCCAACCCACAGCTGCCTCAGGAGCTCCAGGTTGAGCTGCCGCAGCTGCGCCAGATCCTCGGTCTCCACCATTCCTGGTGTCTGGCCTGGCTTCCCACCGCGGATATCACCGACTCCTGGGCGCAGTGCCCTCACGGCTGGGTCCCAGGCCCAGCTCGGCTACCTAAAGCCAACACAGCATGACACTAGGATTCTTCTCTCTATCCTGTCCATTCTGCTTGCTTCTCTTTCATTTTACAAATGAAGAAACCAAAGTTCAAAGAAGTTATGCAACTTGCTCCAAGTCACACAGCCAGTAAGCGGCAAAGACAGCATTTGATCCCAAATCTAGTCATGGTCAGCCAGCTTGTCCTCAGCAGTGTGGTGAGGGGCCTGGGAAGCAGCCTCCTTATGTTCCCATGCCTTGCTTCCCCCCACCCCTGCCTCTTTCCCCCAGGGATCCAGGCTCAGCGAAACACAGCTGCCTCTGGAAGGGATTTCTGTAGGCCAGGGGAAGGGGCTTCCCACTTCTCTCAAGCCCAAGTGCAGACTCCCTGGACCAGAAAGTCTCCTCCAGTACATACTATCCCTTTTTAACACTGGGTCTGATTGGCCAGATATCCATTCCCAGAAACCCTGCCCCAGCCCCCCACCACCCACACCTGTAGACCTCCCACACTGGGTGTGTGTGTGTGTGTGTGTGTGTGTGTGTGTGTGTGTGTGTGTGTGTTGTTGGGTGGGGGCGGGGATGCTCTTTAGGACGCAGCTGCAGGGGCTAAGGCAGAGAGAAGCCAGACTTACAGTGCACGCCACACACCCCTCACATATGCCCTGCAGGGAAGTGGGGACAGGGGAGATGCGAGTACAGACGACTGTGGCGGACTTTTGCACGCAAGGAGGCAACGAGCCTGATCCGCAGGACCGGAAATCCCAGGGCCTGAACGAGAGACTCACTCAGGTCTCCGTTTTCGTACCGGATTAAAGAGAACAGCCTGCACTGCCCTCCTTCAGCTCTGGCCCCGTCATGGAAAGCTAAAAGCTACGCAAATGCAAAGGAAAGGCAACGTTCGAAAGAGAAACTGGGGCAGCAGAGAAACTGGGTAGGAGGACGCAGGGGCGGGACCTTCGGGAAAGGAAGATACAGCCCATCTTAGCACTTCAAATCTATCTTTCCCATCGCAGTCCCCGAATTATCCGGGGGGGCGCACGCGGAGGCTCCAGCCGAGTTCTTGCCCCAGTCCCAGCCCCACCACTCCCGCACTCACCGCTGAGAAGCCCCCATCCGTGCCTCCAGCCGCCCCTCGCAACCAGGTGTGTCGCCCAGCCCAACCCAGCCCACGTGACACTGGTATGGGGGCGTGGCCAGATCCGGTCTCCCTGATTGGTCAAGGCCGAGACGCGCTTGCGAGCGTTACTCGGTGTTTGGAAGCGGTAGTTTCAACATTGAGGCGGGACTAATAGCTTCGCTCAACAGCTGATTGGTCAAACTCTAAGAATTTTTTTTTAATGGGGCGGGAACCCGGAAAGAGAGCTCCAATTGGTCAAGATGGGGCCGCTATGCTGCGTTTGGTGGAGGCAGTTTTAGAGTCAGGAACTAACGCCTCTGCGAAACAATGAGAGGTCGCTGTGGGATACCGCGGTGAGCCGGGTAGGAGGTGGCTGGCAACCCTTTCTTTTATACTTTCTTTCAAGTATGTACCATGCCTACTTTATGCCAAGTAGGACTAGGCACTGGGAGGCAGGTTATAATTAAGAGGAGTTCCTGCCTGGAGGACGGAGAGAGGCAGGATAGGATATGAACAGAAACTTACACTGCAGTCTGTAAAATATTAAGTAAATTTATATGGCGTGCCTACCATACGCCAGGTATTTTCCATATGGCAATGCATGCCAGCTTCACAAATGTGCCTTAAGTTGTGTATTGTTGTCCCATTTTACAGACAAAACAAAAAAAGCCATGAAAGAAGTGATTGGCCCAGAATATTTTAAAATCAATCCATGTGATTCCCAAATTAATAGACAAAAAGAAAGAAAAGCCATCTCAATAGATGCAGAAAAACCCAAGGAGACTTGCCGCCTCCTGGCTGTTTGCTCCAGCCTTGCTGGCTTCCCTGCTGCTCTTTGAACCTACCTTGCTCATGGCCATCACATTGGCCCTTCTTAGTGGTTGGAACTGGGAGAGCCACAGTCTGTCTTACTTTAGATGTCCCAGCATGTGACAAAATCCAGCGATCGTTTATGATTTCTTTAAATCTGCCAGCAAATTAGGACTAGAAGGGAATTTTCTCATCCTGATAAAAAGCAACACCTACAGTTAACAACATATTTCATAATAAAAGACAGTGCTTTCTGCACTCCCCCACCCCCCCCCATATCAGAAAAAGTAAGGATGCCTACTCTCACCACTCCAATGTTATTCTAAAGTTCTAGCCAGCGCATTAAGAAAAATAAAAGCATCTAGAGTGGAAGAATTAAAACTGTCTTTATTCACAGACAACATAATAGAAAATCTCATAATAGGAATCCACAGAAAAGCTACTGGAATTGTTACGGAATTTTGCAGAGCTGCAGGATACAAGATCAATACACAAATCAATTTTATTTTTATATATTAGTAATAAATAATCAGAAATTGAAATTTTTTATGCCATTTAAAATAACATTAAGGATATATGAAATGAAGAATATTTAGGGATAAATCTGACCAAAAAATTACAAGACTGCACATTAAAAATTATAAAAAGTTGGGAGAAATTAAAGATTAGATAATTGGAGGGAAATACTGTGTTTATGGATTGAAAGACTCAAAAATGTTAACAATTCCCCCAAAGTAGACCTATAGACTCAATGTAATCCCAGTCAAAATTCCAGTAAGTTTCTTTGTGGAAATTAATAATTTCTAAAATTCATATGGAAATGTAAAAGGCCTAGATAGTCAAAACAATTCTAAAACATGAACAAAGTCAGATGACCTACCCTACCGGCTTCAAGACAACTTATAAAGCTACAGAGTGCAGTATTGCCATCAAGCTAGTTAAACAGATTACTGAAAAAGAATAGAAAGTCCAGAAATAGTCATATATATATATATATATATATATATATATATATATATATACATATATATATATATATATATAAATTGATTTTTGACAAAGATGCAAAAGCAATTCAACAGAGAAAGGAGAGTCTTCATTTTTAGCAAAAGGTGCAGGAACAATCAGATACCCCTATGCTAAAGACACACACACCACAAAACAAAATTTTTAGGACCCTCTTTGTTTGTACCATATGTAAAACTTAACTCCAAATGTATCATAGATGAAAACCTAAGAGAAAATCCTCTTGAGGCTTGGCAGAGAATGCAGAGAGCAACCTTACCCACCAGGAACACCTCTAACGCCAGCTGTCATTTTAGTCTGGCTTTCAACAGTCTCTTGCTCTGGGCTCCATTCAGTAGGCAAATATAAAAAAACCACATACCATTATATAACTATATGTCCAAAATTATGGTATGAAAAATTAAAAGGCTCACTATACCAAGTATTGGCATGGATGGGGGAAACTGGAACCCACATGTTCTGCTGGTGGGGGTCTAAATTGTACAGCTACTTTGGAATAGTTTGGCAGTATCTTAAAAAGTTAAATATAAGATTACCGTATGACCTAGCAATTCGATCCTAGGTACTTACCCAAGAGAATTGAAAACATGTTCACACAAATTGTCCCTGAATGTTCCTGGCAGCATTATTCATAATAGCCACAAAAAAAATGGAAACAATCCAAATATCTATCAATTCATAAATGGATAAACCAAATGTGGTCCTGCCATACAATGGAAACTATTTGGCAAGAAAAAGGAATGAAGTACCGACACCTGCTACAACATGAATGAACCTCATAAATATTATGCTAAGTGAAAAAGACAGACACAAAAGACCACATATGATTCCATTTATATGAAATATACAGAAAAGGCAAACCTACAGAGACAGAAAATACATTTGTGGTTCCCTGGGTCTAGGGTGGGAACGGAATTACTGCAAATGAGCACGAGGGATCATTTCAGGGTCATGAACGTGTTCTCAAACTGGATTGTCCTGATGGCTTCACAGCTCCGTAAATTTGGTAAAATGAGTAAATTGTACACTTGAAATGAGTAGATTATACATATATATATTACACTTCAATGCAGCTGTTTATTTTTTCTAAGTTAAACATACATCCACTATATGATCCAGTCATTCTACTCCTAGCCATTTATCCAAGGAAAAAAATATTGTCCATACAAAGACTTGCATATTGAATGTTCATAGCAACTATATCATAATTCCAAATGTCAGTCAAGATGAGTGGATAAACAAATGGTAGTATACCCATACAATGACTACTGCTCGAGAATAAAAATGAAGAAACTAGTGATGTACACAATTTGGATGCATTTAAAATAATTATGTCTAGTGGAAAAGAAAGAGTACATACATTTTGCTTCCATTTATATAACACTTTAGAAGATGCAAAGTAATCTACAGTGATATATGGGGTTGGAGGAGGGGTGAAGGGGCACGAGAAAACTTTCATGATTTCACAGTGTGTACATGTGTCCAAACTTAGCAAACTGTACACCTTAAATGCCTGTAGTTTATTGTATATAAATTCTCTCTCAATAAAGCTGCTCAAAGATGTGAAGCAAGTAAATAAAGAAGCACCTGGCCCGGTCAGGCGCAGGACGTCTGTGCTTGCTCTTAAACCATGACGACACCTCAAGCAGAGAGTCGCTGTACTGCTGTGGGGAACGGAGTCTGACCACCATGAAAAGTCAGGGCTGCTGCTGCGTGACAGGGCCAGGGTTTGTGGAGAACCCCCGTGGGTGTTTCCTGGTGTCTCCACACCCACCAATAACAGTAAGTGGCAACTGTGGCAATCACAGCCCAAGAGGGCAAGACAACCAAGGCCCCGGCACCCTGGGGATCAAGATCTGGATCACTCCACCCAGAAATAACCAGACCAGCTGCAGCATCAGACCAGGATAACAGAGATCTAGAATGGGGGTGGCCCAGGGACCACCAGAAGCTTGGGCCACTCGCCCTCTGAGGCAGAGATCGCGCTGGCTACCACCTTGCAGAGGGGGCTCTGTTCTGTCAGACTTACATCTCTCTCAGGGAAGAAGGGAGGGAAAGGCAAGAGCCACTCTGAGTGGCCTGAGGGGCGGGGCTGTTTCACACCTTCAGACCCTCTTGGCCTTACTTGCCTTTGTTCTGGCTCTGAGTGAGTTGATGCAAGCACAACCTGCCCACCCCAAGCCGCTGTCACCTCTACCACCTACCCATAGGCCCCAACTTAGCACCTAAGTGTTTATATATATATATGCTACCCAGAAATGCAGAGTCATTGCCCCATGTGGCAAATCTCCAACCACTGTGCATCCGGGACAGTGGATAAATTCTTCCCCCTTCTCCAGAAAGAAGTGGCGCTGGGACTCATGCATGGGGCCTCTCTTATCCCGGCCAGTCAGCTGACTCTACAATCCCAGTCAGTGGCGGCAGCTCCATAATGCCTCCTGCTAGTTCTTCTTCCTTCCGACTTCTCTCCCTCCCTCACGGCTCCTCCTCTGGGGTTGTTCTGCTAAATAAAATGAGGGCAAAGGAGAACACTCCCCCGCCCCCTGCTTTAGGCTCTGCTTTCTGAGGAACCCTGGCCGAGGCATCAGCCATGCATTGACTTCCCAATGTCTATCTCCAGGCCAGACTTGGACTGAGGTCCAAGTTCACATATCCAACTCCAGAAGAGGGGCCCTGAGTTTAAAATGTCCAAAATGGAACACCTGATCTCCCCAAAACCTGCTCCACCGAAGCTCTCTCCATCCTACCATGTTCCCAGGACAGAACCCTTGAGTCACCACGAGTCATCTGGTCTGTCAACACATCACATCGTTTCTCCAGAACCTGGCTACTTTTCACCTCCTCCTGGTCACAACTGCCTGGTCCAAGGCACCACCCTCTTCTCTCTTGTCGTCCCCTCCACCCTGGTCTCCCTGCTTCTCCCCTTACTCTGTTGTCTACTCTCCAGCAGCCTGGGACTTAAGATGTAAGCTCATTTCACTCCTCTGCTCAAAACTCCAATGGCATTTACCTCACTCACAGTAAAAGCCAAAGTCCTCACAGTGGCCTGCCAGACTTGAGTCTGCCCCTAGCTCCTTTGCATTTCATCTCCTACTACGACCCGCTTCCCTCCCTCTGCTCCTGCCAGACTAGTCTCCTTTCATTCCCTGAAGATCTGTGCATGCTCCCACCCCAGGGCCTTTGCATGTGCTGCTCTGTCTGGAATGCCCTGCCCCAGATATCCACAGGGCTTCATGCAAGTCTCTTCAAATGTCTTCTCAGTGAGGCCTACCCCACCATAACTTGCCTTATTTAATAGTAATTTACCTTCTGACATGTTACGTCTTTTACTCAATTGCTTTTGCCCGTTGCCTGCCTTCTCCACTAGCACATGAGCTCCATTAAGGCACAGATTTTTAGCCACCTTATTCACTGCTTAGAACCCTGCTTATTAGCTCATAGGGAGTGCTCAAATCTTTTGCTGAATTGAGGCTCCCTCATTCCTACGGAAAGGTGGACCGCTGAGTTTCTGAGACGCTTGGGTTCAGGCATATACGTGTCTGACACACACTAAGCTCTCAGTGAAGCGGCCACTCTAACCTCAAGCCTAAGTCTTTCTCGGAGACAGAAAACCATGTTCTGGAGAACAGAGTCAAATCAGCAGACGCCTGTGAGGAGGTACATTCCCAGCTACATACCCTTTGTGGTTACATGATGACATTGTTACCAGATGGCCAAAAATCCCAGCCTCTCATTCTCCAGAATTCTCGGTGGACGGATGAGGTAGGTTGAGAAACCACAGGAATGAGTCTGGCCTTGACCGGGAATAAAGAACTAGGTACTGCTGACAGGACACAGGGTGTGGAACACCCCTTCTCAAACTGTGGATCGTCACCTGGGAGCAGCTGGTAAACAATTCTGCAGGTTGCAAATAGCTGTTTCTTAATGAGACAATACCTGTGGATTGCTGAAAGGGTAATTAATGGTTGATTTTAAAATTTTGGGTTCACTTACATATATGTGTGTATGTACTGGATCATGTCTAATTGTGGGTCAGAGTAAAAATAAAAATGTTTGAAAGCCCCTGGGCTTTGGGAAATTAGAACTTGGGCTCCATCCAGGCTCCATCACCCCTCCAGCTGCTAAGACTTGAATGCTTGAAAGCCCCTAGTGCCATGCCCACCTATAGAAGTTTCCAGAAGCATTTGTTGTCTCCCAATGCCGGAGGGCTGACAGATGTGTGAACTGTGTTATCAGGACAGGATTCATTAATTCAGCAAGTGTTTACTAAGTTCTGATTCTGTGCCAGGCACTGGTCTAGAAGCTTGGCACATAGCAACGAACAAAACAAAAATATCAACCCATCAGAGGTAGAGACACAACACAGTATCACATGTTAGATGATGGCTGTTAATGAAAAATGCTGTTACATGCCGAGGGGACTCAGAAGTGCTGGGAATAGGAAAGGGCGGGAATTCTAAGTAAGGCGGTCTGGGTAGACCCAGACCATGAGATTGACACTGCAACAGACGTGATGGTAAAGGAGTTGGTTAGCTGTGGCGTTATCTGGAAAAATGGGCAGGGGGTCAGGCAGAGCAAAGGCCTTGTGTTTCTGGAAATGTGCTGAGCAGTTTCGAGAAATGGCAAGGAGCAGTGTGGCTGAAGCAGAGGCAAGAGGGGGGAGGGGGCGGGGCGCGGTAAAGGGAGGTTCACGGCAGTGCAGACCTCAAGGCCACTACAAGGACTTGGGCTTCGCGCTGAGCGGGACAGGGAGCCAGAGCAGTGTTTCTAGCAGAGAAGTAACGTGAGTTGAGTTCTATTTCAGATCGCATCAAGGTCACTCTGGCTGCTGCCTGACACAAACACGAGAGGCGGGAGGAGGGCTCGAGTGAGGGGGCGGTAACCCAGCTCAGAGGGGTGGTTGTGATGGGGCGGGCAAAGCAGTCCAAGTCTAGACGTGCACGCTGCAGGCAGGAACCGACAGGCTGGACGCAGCGTGTGGCGGTGGAGTCCAGGCGGAGGCTCCGAGTTTGTGGCCTGGGAATCTGAAAGGATGCAACTATCATCCACCAAGGTGCAGAGGCCTCTGAAAGGGACAGGAGCCCAGGGGACAGGTGTGGAGGGCCAAGGACACTGAGTAGTCTCACTTGCAGCCACTGCTGAGGGCCCGCCAAAAAAACAAAAAAGAAAGGTCACGACCAAGTTCTGAGTAATGACCAGTCTGAGTAATGACTTTTTAAGTGAAAAATGAATGGTTTCGAGTTACGGCGAAATCAGTAAAGAAATCACTCTAGATTTCCGGGTCCTTAACGATCAGTTACTGCGCTGAGAGCATTGGATTCCTTCTAAGAGCAAGAAGGAGCCCCCAGGCAGACTGCAGTGGGAACTCCCCTTAAATAAAGTCAAGGTCATTTCAAAATACAGCTTGCAGAACAACAGTAAACTGAGGACAGCCCACAAAGGGTTTCCAACTAGTTTTATTTTAGTTTCCAATATTATCGGCAATGATACAGGAGTAATTCAGGCATATACATCACCTTAAATACATCAGAGGAAAAACTCGCTGTGTCAAGCGTGTCTTGCTCTCCGGCAAGTGAACGTAAAAACAGAACAAAGTCAGCAGCATTAAATAAAAGTGTTTTCTGCCACAGCTCTTTCAGAAAGAGTCTCTCCCTCAGTGGTATACGTTACATTCTACTTTCATTGCATAAGAAGCTCAAAATTTCATTCATTACCCGGGACATACATTCAAAAAAATTCATGTTCAGTTATTCTAAATCATTTTTCCCCCCCAAAAAGCACAAAATTCATTGGAATTGTGTGACACTGACTTCTCTGGCACACTGTGAGGTGACCACCACCCAGGCCTGGTAAACTGCTCAGAAAGTCGTCCAATCGCGAGCCAGCCCTGGCAAAGTCCATCACTTTGTTCCAGAAACAGGGCAGACTGAGGGTCTGGAGAACCAGTGGGTACCGGGAGAGGATGCACCTGCATGGCCCCCCACTAGAGAGCAAAGACCACCAACTCACATCCCCAAAGCCGGAGAGCGGTGGATTCAACAGAGCAGGACAAACCCCAGCTCTGAACCCCGCCTTCCTGGGAGAGGTGCTGCTGGGAACTAGCATGTTCTCTGACCTGCACTGCAACGGCTGCCACCCAAAAGCTGCATGCCCCGGGTTAACCCTGGAGACAGGAACCTGCCCCCACCTCAACCAGTAACGATCCCTGAAATCAACCACAGGAAACAGTTCTGAAAGTCAACAGGAGGCCACATGGGTACCTGTCGGAGGCTTTGGAGAGTGGGGAAGGTGGGAGGTCGGGTCCTGGGGTTCCCACATTGTCTCTTGGCCAACTGCAGCATCACTAGCACTAGAGGCTTAGTCCAAAGGACTGGTGGCCAAAGGCGGCTTGGGCCAAGTCTCTTAAGGGGTGTAACAAGGATGCAATCAAGCTAGTGGGGTGCATTCTTAGAGCTACTGAGCCCCTCACAGAGGTCACGTGCAGGGCACAGTTCTGCATCAACTTCGCATTCTCCAGCCATCCCGAGTGGGGCCCACTCCTCTCAGCCTGCCGCCAAGGTCCCCTTCCTTCCTCATCTTTCCTTCTACTACATCCTTTAACAACCTTCACCAATAATAAAACCAAACTACACAAGCCAAGGGCCAAAACTAGAGCAAATGACACAATGAAGAGAAGGGAGGGACTTCCCTCGTTGTCATGGTAACAGCGGCCCCTCAGACAGCACAGGCATGGGACAGGGACACAACCCCTGCACAGCAGCTCCCCTCAGCTATTCTCACTGCTCCAGTTGACTCTGTAGCACCCTTCCTCCCCCTCCGGGCACAGGGCCCATCTCACCTAAAACCCAAGGTGTCCGTACTGAGCCCCCAGACGTGTCCGAAAGGCTCTGCAAATGGGACAAAGCAGGAAAGCAGAAGGACCGGACACACAAGCCACAAGACCTTCTGGGATGGAACTACTACTGATACAGTCTGGGAAAACCCTACCATCCCCGAAGGTGGCCCTTCCGGCAGGTGTGCTGGGGCATGAGGAGCGCACACGTGCTCGGGGCCGGACTCGCGCTGGCCGCAGGGGAAGCTGCCTGCCCCATACCCCGAGAGGCTTCCGGCCGGCATTCCGCAGTGCTAGGAGATCCAAGGCCTTATCCGGCACTCAAATGACCATCAAGTGAACCTGACAAAACAAAAAGACTCAACTCCTCGGTACCATGCTGTCCACAGTTGTCGTTAGAAAAAAAAGTCTCCTTTAGGGACATGAGCCGAAAATCTTCCTGCAGGAGGAGGGGGAAAGTAACTAGTGTTGAAGGGCTCAGAACGGTCCGAGATGGCGGGGGCTTCCACTCTCGCAGCGGCGGCAACCACAGCAGCCGCACGTGGCCCTGGCGAGGTCCCACGCGGCTGGCAGCCCCGCCGCTCCTCCAGGCAGGCTCCGGCTCCGGCTCCAGGCTGCCCACTATCTGCTGGGCTGCAGGTACTGGTGCATGAACATGTTGAGTTCACTGTCCATCCAGCCACCTTTATTCCTGCAGAGAAATGGTGCTTTTTGTAGTAGTAATAGCTAATAAAGTGAGGCCCCAAAAGGTGAAACCACTTCCTACAGGCCGACGAAAGGCAGGATTTTCTGACCATCGAGCCATGTCCGCTTGGCCCTGAGACCACCCTGAAAGGGCAGGAACTGTTTTCCCGATGCCCCATTTCAGGTTCACTGTCCCAGTGGCTGACACGCAGCAGACGCCCTCCCACGCACACCCTGAGAGTTCCCAGGGGAGGGGCAGTGTCCCTAGAAAAATGTCTGCCTAGAGTGGTGGGCGGGAGGTGCGTCGCAGTGGGGAAGGGGAAGTCCATTTATCTGCTGAGGGGGCTGGAGCGGTGCCCTCTGATGCAGCTCCCCTGGGTGCTGACGTCAGGAACGGGGGCAGGAAGCACAGGGTCCCCACGTGCTGATGTTATCTCGGGCTGAGTGGGCCGAGAATTTTTGCAGAGTATTTTTACATTCGGCTCTGTGGCTGTGTCATGAAATCTTACTTCATTTTACAGATGAAAACAATGACACAGGAAAGAAAGCTCAGTGATTTGCTTGAACACGAGTGCCTGGACCAGAGCCAGGACCCCTGATCCTGACTCTTTAGATCAATGCTCTCCTGAGCAAACCCTGAATTTCTACAGAGACCCCGTACAAATCTGGGTTCCAATCTGGGACCTACTGGTTGCTTGCACCTAACTAGCTTCCCTGTGGATAAAAATGCTGCCATGGCCCCCCTCCCTGGTCCCAAAGGGAAGTGGAGTAAGATATGTACGGTGGGTCGAGCCCAGTATCCCCAACACACAGGAGACAATAAAGGACAATTAACGTGCAGTGACAGAGGACACAGGAGCCAAACACACCCGGATTCTTCTACTCGGAGCATGAGCATTTACTGTGAGATTCTGAACAAGTTATTTAACCTCTGTAGGCACCAATTTTCCTTTTTATAAAATGGAAATGATGATCAGCCCTGAAGGGATGTTGAAGGTTGAGCGGAACAGCTCGTTTCAAGTGCCTGAGATGCGGCAGTAAAGGAAACGGTGCCAGTGAGCTGTAACCTCACAGTCCCACGCTGTCTATTTCTTCTGCAGACACCAAGCCCTGACTGCAAGAGCCTGGAGGGCAGTGACTGCGTCTTACTCGGCCTCCAGCGCCGGTACCACATCTGGCACCCAGCAGGTGCTCAGCTGACTTTTAACACATGAGCGAGGTTTGTGTCCACTCCCAAGATGCAGACAAGCAGCGACACTCATGCTTGCACCGCACACGAGCCAAGCACCTCCCACCGCCCAGGTCACGCTTACCTGAGCAACTTCGCTTTGCTCTGAAGTGAGTCAAGAACCTCAATTTTCTCATTCATGGCAGCAATTTCCTGCTCCAGGTTCTCCCGGGTGATATCGACTTGCTGGCACAAATGAGCAAAAGTCCCGGACAGTTCCCTGAGGAGAAGAGAGTTGGGACCAACCAGGTTATGTGGCTGTTTTGCAGAACACTGTCGGAAGCTCAATGCGACCCACCATGAGCAAGGCAGCAGCCGGGCCCATCTGTCACCTGCTGGTGGCTCTGCCTCACACCAGTCCTGGTTTGGCAGAATCTCCCCCACCCCCTACTGAGAACACGCACATCACGACCCCCCCACACACTCGGCATCACCTATGTGAGA
This sequence comes from Macroglossus sobrinus, assembly GCA_004027375.1. NCBI lineage: Eukaryota > Metazoa > Chordata > Mammalia > Chiroptera > Pteropodidae > Macroglossus > Macroglossus sobrinus. The sequence goes on from PVKZ01003523.1 coordinate 39,959, forward strand.
ACCAGGCAGAGAGCAGCACACCCAAGTCTGGGCACAAGGGACCAGAACGCAGATCTTGGCTCTGCTGCTAATCAGCAGACAGGGAACAAGTGATTACTCTTATATCTATTAAATCTCTATTTCCCCACTTTAAAAAAGCAGATGCCAAGGGGAAAAAAAGTCTACTTCTCAAGGGTTGGAGAATATAAAAAATTAGACGCAAAATGCCTAGCAAAGGGCCTGTGACACAGCAGCTAGCATGTCATCGCTGTCTACCAGCTCAGGCGATCCATTCCCACCCCAGTATAGGTACCATGGAGAATGGGCGGCGACTTAGAACGACAAAGCTTCATCCACAGTCCAAGCCCTTCAAGGCAACCTTTGAAAAGATCCTATAAGTAATGTCACTTGTCTACCCCATCCTCCTTTCTTGGGGGACCAGACACCCACTTGGTCCCAGCCAAGGGCATAGGTGTCCCTGGAGAGGTGGCTCTCCCCACCCCTGGCCTCAAGGTAGCAATGCATAGCTGAAGGCCAGGGTCAGAAAATGCTCAGGACCCAATGGCTCCCACACCAAGGTTAGAAGGAAACCCAGAGGGAGTCCTGAACCGTGGGAGCCAGCGCTGGCCCCGCAGGACTGACGGGACACTCACTGCTGGACTTGGTGGCTGCAGTTGGAGCCCGTGTAGCTGATGATGAGCTGAAGCTTCTCACTGGCGTATTCTACAAACTGGCGTTTGAAGGCCCTCTCCTTGGCCTTGGTGGTCCAGGTCAGCCGCTCATACACGTAAAGGAGGCCGTAGAGCCCGAAGGAGAGGGCAATGAGGCGCCAGCCCACTGCCTTCCATACCTGCAGAGGCACAGCGGTCAGCGGCACAGCCCTCTGCCCTCCCACCGCCCATCCTCTCAGCAAGTCCAGTCCCTGTCAGGACCTCTGCAAGAGCCCCATTTGACAAGCCTGTGTGTGTCGACTCGGAACACCTCTTTCAACATCTCTTCCAATCCCACCGAGGCCAGAAGGCAGGGACTGTCTGAAGTTTAAAAATGAGGAAAACTTGTCTGCAGCCACGCCACCCTGAACAAGCCCGATCCCGCCTGATCTCGGAAGCTAAGCAGGGTCAGCCCTGGTTAGTACTTGGAAGAGAGACCACCTAGGAAGACCAGATGCTGTAGGAGTAAAAAATTAAAAAAAAAAAAAAAAGGGATTGTAAGCTGACAAGATCCTTGCAATCTGTGAGGTCAACCAAGGGCTGTCTCGCCTAAAAAAAAAAAATGAGGGAAATTTAATGTTTCCACTAGTGTTTGTGCACATCACTTGTGAGAAGTGGGAGATGGGGGTGTTAGGACCAGAAACGCAGATCCAGGCACAGACTTTCTAAAGATAAAGGTACTGATGACGCTGACAAGGTGAAGTCTATGCACTGGTCCTCAGCAGATGGCTTCTTTTGGTCTGGTTTGTAATACTTTACTTTAAGGCAGTGTGGCCACATTCAAACAGCCTGGACGTGGAGCCAGAAATCGAGGTTGTAGTGCCGCCTGCCGTCGTGACTGTGTGACCTTGGACGAGTTTTTGCACACCTGTTTCCTCACAAAACCAGCACACCAGTCTCCACCCAATCCACAGGGTTTGAGTACAGTGAGATATTGTTAAAAGATTACATAATCATCAACGGTCAGCATTTCAGTCAGTGACCCTGTGCCAGGTCACCTCTATAAAAGAACCTTCTGCAGACAGGGAGAAACAGGGGCCTCGGCTCTGCCTCCCCCGAGTCTCACGGGCTGAGAACGCAGGGCCTGACAGTCTGGTCACGGTTACAGTGCTCTACGAGTCAAACGTCCACGACAGAATCTGCCCACGTCATCAAGAAAATTCAAGGTATAAGTTAGTCTGGCTGCAATCTATGTTAGGTTGGGACGTGGGGAACACCCTAGTTATCAAGAAAGGCCTTCTGTAATTTCAAGGCCTAGGGTAGAAAGGAAAAGGCCATAAAACCAAGAGATGAAGAGACAAGGGCTCAAGGCCCCAGCCTGCTCTTTTATGCTAAACCATTAAAAGGTTTACTCTTGGTCCACGCCCACTTCTCTAGAACCCAAGTTTGTCAATTTCTCAGGTCACTTCCCTACCCAACTCGTAGTATAGGCCCTACAGGGGAAAACACATGGCCTTAGAGTCAAATGGAGCAAGAGCTCAAGTCCTCTGTATGGGTCTTTGCCAGCCAACCACAGACTTTCCTCACCTGTAAGGCAGAAATGGTGCTATCTAAATGTCATGTTAGTTGGGCGAGACTCAAGTCAATAAATGTCAAATGGCTAAGGCTGCTAAGGCTGTGCCCACTGCAAAATGCTGGGGCAACACAGGGACGATCCCCAGAGCTGTGCCCCTCAGTCCCCACCCACCTGTCCTCTCCACCCCCCGCCCAAGCTGGGCTTGTCACTGACCACTCCTCCAACGACGAGAATGCCCATGGAGGTCCTAGATGTCAGGGAGGCCAGGCCAGTGACCATGGAAACCATGAGTTCTTCCTGGGTGAGGGAGCCCTGAGGCAGGGGTGGCATGCTGGGGTTGGCTGGAGTCAGAGGGACAGGACGCTGAACCTGAGGGGATAAACGAGGAGAAGGGTAAGAATGGGGATCATTCAATGGAACTCTCAGCGACCCTCAAGGCCAACGGGTCTGGATCAGGGACAGAGGTGGCTCTTCAACTTCCAAAAGGTAAAAAGGGAGACAATGAGCTTCACAAGTTGCAGAGGATTTAAGTTTCATAATGACCTGCCAGCTCAAAGGTGGGCATCATGGGAAACCCCAACATGTGACAGTGGCCACCGTGGAATGCTTCAGTATAATGCCCCAAAGTGTGGGATACATACCAGGAACACTATGTGCAATAATTCCAGGGGTAAACAGCCAGGTGGTATGAGATATAAATGTTAAAACAGTGGCATGTAGGTAGATGTTTTATAGGTCATCTACATTTAGTAGTTATGTATCACGACAGTTACTTCCTAACACTTACTTTAACGTAATTTAATAGTACTAATAGTTACTTTAACGTGTTACAAAAAAAAATACAGCTAGTGTTTATAATTTCACTAATCTTAGTGCTTAGGATGAAGCTAGGTTGATTTATGGCAGAAACCTTGACCGTGGTATACTGTGGGTGGCACACATGCCCCAGCTGTTGACCTCGGGGAATCCCTTCCAGAAGGCAGGGCGCAGACTACCCCCTGCGCTGCCCACGGGTGAGGGACTTTGCTTGCCTGGTCGTTGTAGCCCATCAAGGCCCGGCGGCTGTTCTTGGGGCCCAGGAACCTATTGACCAGCATGGTCCACCCGAGAGAAAAATGGAACGCAATGTCCTCCTGAAAGTCAGCACACAGCTTGTCACAGTTCAGGTCGTAGCTAAGGGAGAAGCACTGCCGAGGGACCAGCACGTCCATCTGACTCCGCACAGACGCGGGGAGGAGGGGTTTCAAGCCATCTGTTAGGAAGAGAAACGAGAAAGCCCATTAGCTCCGCCATGTGGCACGCCAGTGCCAAGCCTCACGGCAGGGCCAAGCCAGCTACAGCCAGGGACGCTGATGGCTCTGCCTGAAAACCAGACAAGCGGACTGTGGGGTAGGGAGCAGCCGCGGTCGGGGCAGCAGGCCAGCCCTCCCAGGTAAGCAGGCCCAGGCTCTATCCCTGCAAACTCTTATGGCTCATGTGGATTAAAGAGCAGGTCAAACTCAGCCTGTGACAGTCCCGTGCTAACACAGGACAGCTCCGGAGCCTAGGTGAGGAATGAACTCATGACGTATACCTAGAGCTTGAAGGTTATCAAGCTGACTCATCCTAAGAGTCAAAGATAAGAAAAGGTCATTCTTTCTGTGGCCTGGCCTCCAAAGATGAGCTCTGAGCAGCTCAGAGCCCAGGTCCCGAGTTCCCCTGTGGTGCTGACCTATCATCTCCTGCTGCATGGTCTGCAGAGAGCTGGTGATGGCCGTGGAGCAGCGGTCGGACATATTTCGGCCCAGTCCTTCCTCTATATGGCGGTGCAGTTCCTGCAATCAGATGACAGAGCTGAGAGAGGCAGCACCCCCCATCAGGAGTCCCTTCTGGGAAGCCAAGGACAAGGAGACCTGAGGCTGGCCGGCCCACGCCCACCAGGTGTCTGTGGAAAGCTGAGTGAGGCCCGGGTCTCATCTTCCTGGCCGAGGGGCCCTGACGCAGACCCGCAGGAGCTGCAGCACTGCCCGCTGACACCACTCAGTAGCCACAGGGAACGAGGGCGGGCCCCGCACCCAGCACCTGCTGCTGAAGGACTCACGTTCTTGTAAACCTTGAGGACTACTGGAGAGGGGTGGAAGTCCATCTGGTACTCGTCCACCAGCACAGAGAGGCGCCTGATCTCCTCGGCCATCGCCGTGGACACCTACGGAAGGAAGCACGCTGCTGAGCATCACGGGAAAATGTGGTTCCAACCTACAGCTCTGGGACTGCATCTCACAGATCCTGACGGACTGTACCTCCTTCCCCGCAAATAGCGGTTTCCTCAACTCACCCATTGCATTAAAGCTCTTGAGGCAGAAGGGACGTAAGAGACTAGCTGGCCAAAGACCCATCTAAGATCTGGAGAAGGGGGTCTAGAGGAAAGACACTTGCCCAGGGTCACAAAATGGAACAACGAATCCAGGGGAGACTCTGCAGTCTTGCCTCAGGGCCCCAGTTGCCCCCTGAAGGCTGAAAAGCTCCCTAAGATGAGGTCTGCTTTTTCACTTTGCCAGCACCCCAGACTCTATTGAGTCTGAATATCTCCCCAAAGTGCCTCCTCCCCGTTTCTCACCTGCCTTTCAACTTCTTCCGTAATCTGCTTAATTCGCAGTTTGTAATCTTGCGCCAAGAGCTCCAGCTGTTTGTCAATAAATCTCAGTCTTTCTTGCCGTTCTTCACGCGTTTCCAGGCAGTAAACCCTGAGAGAAGGTGCTGCTTGTAAGACCCAGGTCCCCGCCGGACTAAGCAGGGCAGCAAGAGGGGACATCAGGCCTGTGGAACCCCAGCTGTGATGCTGGCCATGGCGAGGCCAGGGGGCCTTGGCAGTTTTATGCACACACCCAGAGGCATGCTCCTCCCCTGCCCAGGGATGAGGGGAGAGACGGCGCACACCACTCACTCTTAGGTCTCCCGTTTGGAAGATGTGAGGGTGACAGCAGGGAGGGTGACTTAAGGGGTTTAGAACAAATTTTACCAATTAACATTGAAAAAAATGCTCAACGTCACTAGTGATCAGGGAAACGAAAGAGGTCATACTCTCGACCAAGAAGCTGACAAAGAAGTGCCCCAGGGGTCGGCTATGCCAGAAACCCTGTGAAGAGGGCTTCCTTCTGTACGTTACACACCATGATGAAAGTGGCCCTGGTCTGTGAAGCTGCTGCCCCTGCAGTGGGGAGGGGGGCCCCCTCCCTGCAAGACCTGGACTTGCGGGTGTCTGCAGCTCTTCTCCAGGAGAGTTAACAGGTGGGTGGGTGTGTCCAGCCTCTAGTAACTCTTTCTCCTTTCTTCACCTTCCTATCTATACTTCTGGATTGTCAACCTGTCTTACCCAGAGACTGTTTTGGTTTCTGTTCCCTAACTACGAAAGGAGCTCAGAGCCCCAACAATCCTTTCCTTTCACTACCTTTTTATGGGGCAGATGAAAGGGACTGAAACTGGCGGGGGAAGGTAGGAAGCACTTCAACAAAGAGGAAACCACCAAGCTGAGGGGGGAAAAAAAGGAAGCCTGCCAAAAATCACCAAGTCTCAAGCACTGGTGAGAGCTGCGGAAATGGGAGTTCCAGCACATACTGCTGGTGGGACCACGGATGGGTCTAGATGTTTCAGAAAGCAACAAAGAATACCAGATACACCGAAAAGGCATGTACCCTATAATGGGACAATTCCACCTCCAGGAATTAATCCCAGAAAGACTCGTACAAATGTGTGGGAGGAGACATGTGGACTGGTATCCACTGCAGGAGGGTTTGCTATCGATAAAAAATGAAATCTGAAAATCAGTGGGAAAATGAGGTCTAGTCACAACGAAATACTCGACCGTAGTTAATAGTCATGAACGTGCCTCAGCAAGGGTAAGGGCAAAACGACGCTGAGTGCAAAGAACAGTCTGGTGCCGGAACACACAGTGTGACGCCACAGCTGTACACTTAAAGCACATACAAAGCAACATTGCATGTCCTTCAGGATTTCTGTAAAAAGGACCGGACTGCACACCAAACTCGTGATCACGGTTGTCTCTAAGGAGCAGGCAGAGAGACACTGGAACAAGGGGCTGGAGAATCAAATGCATTTTTTTGTTTGTTTTATTTTAACTAAAAATATAAAGCGAACACTGTCAATTCTGTGTGGTGGAAGTGAGATGTTTTTATCTTATTCTCTGTACTTTCCTATATTTTAATATCTCCCCCAAAAAGTTACTTAAAAAAAAAAAAGTGTCTGCTTTAGGCTCTGAGAATGGCTGCAGTACTCGGGGTGGCACTGGCCCGAGGCCTTGCACATGACCCTGTGGGGGCACAGGCCTGATGGGACGGACACCCAGCAGCCCTGGTCACCAGGCTGCTCCATGTGGATCTACTAAAGCGTGGCCTGGCGGCTGAGAAGGACCTGCATGGGAACCCGCTCGGCTCTGCCAGCGGGACTCTGAACCCTGGGGCCTCGTCTCCAGGCAGGGAGCGAGACCACCTCCCAGCGCTACCCCCCACCTGTCCGGGGCCCCAGGTTCTTACCGCTGCTCCTGAGCTGCGATGTGCAGAGAGTCCATGATGAGGCGGACTGCCTCTGCGATCTGCTTGGCCCGGACGGTGTGCTGCTCAAATTTGGTCTTTACCGCAGACTGGGAGATGCACTCCTGGAACAGGTAAGAGGTGCTTGCTAAAGAGGCCACCAGCCAAGGACCAGGCTCTGGCTTTTACTGACAAGGGACAGGTGGGGAGGCCCAGAATCACCAGGTACCAGAATCAAGGGACTTACCTCAAATCTCCTCTCAAAATTCTGAAACTCAAGCATCCTCACTTGAAAGCCTTCTGCAAGAGCGCCCCCTAGGAGAATTGCAAAGCATTAGCCAAGAAGTAACTTGGCAGCAGAGGAAAATGGTGAAAACTCACAAAGCCAAGCTGACTGGACACTTAGCTAAACTCTGGCCACAAAGCAAAGAGCTTCTCACTCGAGGCTCTTGTCCCCACCTCAGTCTCAGAACTACTTTCTATTGGCTTAGCGCAAACATCTCAAACACCAAGGAAAGGAGGAAATCTGTTCCATCGTCACCTCCTTCGGGCATGCCCTGGGCCTTCTGGATCCTGGCATTAAGCACCTCCTTGGCAGACACAAAGAAGATGCGGTCTCCAGCCTGGCCTCGATCCACCACGCCCAGCTCATCCACCAGGAAGCCGGTACAACGCTCCATGTGCTGCCGCCGCACCTGAAGCCCAAGCAGACGGGGGCGTGTGAGCCGGTGGAGCGGGTGGGCCGATGGTAGCCGACCGCCCCCAACTATCTCTTCTCCAAAACACGCAATACAGTCACACAGTTCAGCATTCCAAAGGTCCAAACACACACAGTGAACCATCTCTCACCACCTCTGTTCTCTAGATACTGATCATGAGTTTCTTAGGGTATGGCCTATCAAAGATATTTTATACATATATAAGCATTAATGCCAAAACATGTCCCAAACTGCCTCTTGTTAAAGCCTATAGAGTGTCACCTTGGTACCCCAGAAAGAAAGGAACTGCGGGGATTGAGAAACCTAAACCTGAGCTCTATGGTGACAAGCTGAGTCCCCCAGACCTTGCTTAAGAAATGGCTGGGTACCACCACCCAATCCTGTCTAGTGCTGAAGTCTCAGGGTTCTACTGCTAGAATTTAAAAATGGTAGCAGCCTCTTGTGGACACACCTGGCACATGCCAGGCACTTTTCTCAATGTTAAGAGAGTTCATCCTCACTGTAACCATTACGTACATCTCACCAGTGAAGAATTTACCAGAAGAGTTAAGAAATTTACCAACGTCACACTGCTCAATGTTAGCCTAGCTGACTGCACACTTTATCATCTTACATTACCAATCTGTTACTCCTTTTTCTTTTATTTCACGCATGAACCAATTATTCTTCATTTCTCTTTTAAGCTTCTTAGATGTCTTCCTAAAGCTGAGCCTGTTCTATGATGACTGATTCTCTATAAACCGGACTGAGCACTGGCTCCAAACAAGGGTGTAGCTCATGTGGCGGGGATGCTTTTTGGACCTGGATGAAAACTTCTAGAGTGAAGGGATCCAGAAAAGTAAATGGGAGAAGTAAATGGAGTATATTTAAAGCTACAGAAGACCCCACAGCAACCCCAGAGACGCCTGGGAAATCTTTGGCGATGAAATTCCTTCAGCAGTCAGAGCTAGAGGCCTGGTTGTGCACAAAGGCACCCTGGGCAGATACAGGGGGTGATGGTCCCCAAACTGCTGAGTAAGGGGCACTGACCTCCTCCATGTACTCGGGCTCCGAGGCAGATGCATCCCAGCGGTTGTTCAGGATGAAGATGTTGGGGCGGGACAGGCGCTCGCTCACCTTGTGGAAGAATTGCTTTTCCTGGACGAGAGGAAAGACCTCAGTGGAGGAGGGGCAGAGCCAGCAGGCCCTGGGGGTGCAGGAGCAGGTGGAGGAGGGGTTACCGTCTGCATCAGCGTCGACTCCGAGTTGGCCACAAGCACGAACACATCAGCATCCAGGCAAAATTTGTCAATCCAGCTGTCCAGCTCCGTGGTGACATCAATGCCAGGGCTAGAGGTGACAAGAGTAAACCAACATCAGGCACACAGACCGTGGGTCCTATTCTTCCTGCTCTGACAGACCCGCAGCAGGCAGGCAAGGAAGGAGACAGCCATGAGGGGAGAAAATTCATCCCTATTAGAAGAATTTTTACTTTTCACTTCATAATATTCCAGATTATCTGAAAATGTGTTTTCTGCCACATGCATCTACTGCTTTCGTAAAAAACAATGGTTTATAATTTTACTTAGGACAAACAATTAAGGTGAAGTTTTATTTAATGTGAATCCAATACACACTACAGTATCGTATTTCTTGGTATAGTTGCAACCTGTCCGCAAAGCAGGAGAAAAATAAAGTGCTCCTTCTGCAGAAATAAAGCACAAAACGGATGCCACCCTCACACACATACCAACATTAAGTTGAGGCTTTAACCACGCCTCCTATCCCTCTTTACAGACCATCACTGGGACATCTTCAGGGCACTGATGACAATGAGTACAGCAACAGAGCCTGGAGTAAATCTAACAGGCAGGAAATCCATGATTTAGTGAAAGCAGCTTCACCAAAAGCAGTAATATATACACAGAGTAACGACAGGGCACAGGGGATGCTGGCCTGGATGATCCAGAAATGGGACACTCGGTGCCCTCTCTCTTTGGACCTCCTAAGGAGGCACCTTCTCTCTTACCTGTCCATCAGCACGAGGTCATCCTTCAGCAGTGAGCACTTGGAGTTGGGCCACATCACACTCACCAGGCTGCCGGCATGCAGTTGCTCATTCTGGTGGAGGGCATGGGCCAGCTGGTTCACAGTCTGGGGAGGAAGGAAAGAAAGTTCAGGGCTGAGGACCAGTCGCCAGCCAGAGCTCCTGGGCTGCCTGGCAGGGCGTAGTAGCCTGCGACTGCTGCCCGATCTGCTCCCCATTTTCCTTCATTTAACACATGAAAAATCAAGAGCTGCGAGTTGCCAGTAACAACCAACTATTCTTCACCCTTCTTTCAAGCTTCTTTCCTGGATACTGTCCTAAAGCTGAGAGTGTTCTGCATTAAGTCTTTGTAAACCAAAATGAGCAACTGGCCTAAAACAAGAATGCAACCAGCTCTCAGGTAAATATGCAGGCCCTGGCTACTGTCAGAACCGCAGAGCAGATGCAGGCATCGTCTCCAGCAACAGCCCTGAAAAGACCAAGGTACATACTCTCTTTACTGCAGAGAGAAGAGTCAGACGGTCTGCCTGGCAGTACATAAGGGACTGAGCACTCCTGAGTCCTGGTGCTCCGGGTATTGAACCTCCTCCTCGACAGGAAGGGGGAACAGGGCTTCCCACATCCGCCACCAGGCACTGCCCTCTCCTGAGAGTGGCCATTACTCCTCTCACAGTGGACACACTAGCGCCCAGAACGGAAAGCCTGGCCAGCACACCGCATCCTGTATGGTCTCCACCACGGTCCCTGCCACAGCACCCTCACCTTGATGCTTCTCTTCTCCTCTGAGCCCTCCGTGAGGAGGAAGGCCTCGTGGCCATCTGTGCCCTCTACCCGCAGGAAGCAATTGGTGGTATGGCCAATCCCAGAGGGCAGAACTTTGTCCCAGAGCATGGCATTGATCACGGTGCTCTTCCCATTGCTTGTCCTATGAGGAAATGTCAGCTGTCAGTGACATCACCAAAATCTGCATTTTGGGCTTTCACAACCAAGTGACCAGCCTAGCAGTCCAAAGTCTTGTTCTCGACAGTGACACCAGTGCCCAGACAGGCAGAGTGGATGCTCCGAGTTTATAAAAATGGGTAGACCAACACCTCTGGCCTGGGCATGTGATGTGCTCCTGGTTCTCAGTATAAACCAACTTGCTAGGGGCTCACACAGTGCAGTGCCCGTATGCTGACACTTAACCTGTCCTTAAATGGGCCTGCCACCAGTCGTAAAGCTCTCGGCATCACTTACGGAGACCCCCTGATGGAGACTCACTTCTTCTACTTAAAACCACTGACATTCCCAGGGGTGTCATCCTCAGTCTAAGTGACCTCAACTGAATGACCCTTGTGTCCCTGGTTCCCGCAAAAGGCCTATTTTGCTGCAATTCTCCCCTCATGCTCCACCTTGTACATGAAGCCCCACTTCATCTGTCCCAGCTGGTAACTGGCAACTACAGAGACTATAGCACTCCTGCCTATCGAGCCCGCTTTCTCCATTCTGGTGCCTGAAAACAGCTCTATCCAGCAGACTCACCTGCTCTGGCCGCTAGCTCAGCTGAGGTGAGGACCACGCCTCTGAGGTGAAGATAGAGAAATGAGAGCCCAGAGCAGCAGAGGGCCACACCTGAGGTCACCAGAGGCAGGACTCCTCAGGCTACAACTGTGTGCCACGCTCAACCTGTCTGGATGCCTTTTCTTTCCAGAAATGGGATTTTGTTTAAGGTGCTGTGGTATTATAATATATTTGGTCCTTGTCCCTAGTTCCTGGCACAGAGCTCCTAAAATCCTTGGAATTTCCTGAATGATGGAAATGTTTTGTCATTCACGAGGAGCCCCATTTGAGCAAACCTGTTTATGCCAATAAGGTGACCCACAGTGGGCTCCCTGGATAGTCTCAAGGTGGGCCTTCAGCCCCACCCACCAACCCCTGGGAAGAGGAAAAAGGCTGCAAATTAAGCCCCATAAAAACTTGAGCAACGAGATCCAAGGAGCTTCAGGAGTGTAGAAGGCATCCACACGCCTGGAGGAGGTGCATCTCATTCCCTGCACTCAGGACCTCCCCTGACCTCGCCCCGTGCACCTCTGCATCTGACAGTTCATCTGTGTCCTGTATAGCAACACCCTTTATAAAGAACCGGGAAGCGAAAATAAATGTTTCCCTGAGCTACATGAGCCGCTCTAACAAATTAATCAAACTTGAGGAGGGGTCCTGGGAGCCTCTGATTTATAGCCAGTCTGTCAGAAGCACAGGTTTCCAAACGGCGTCTAAAGTGGGGGCGGTGTTGTGGGACTGAGCCCTTACCTTGGGATCGGACTCTATGCCCAGGTACACAGTGTCAGAACTGAGTTCAATTTGTAGGACAGCTGTCAGTGTCTGCTGAGAACTGGAGAACTGCTAAGTGGCATGAAAAACATTCCAGAGAGGCCTACAGAACCTCGAAGTGTAACAAGGAGATCTGATGACTAAAACTGCAAAACTCTTAGAAGAAAAAAGGGGAATGCTTTATGACACTGGATTTGGCAATTTCTTGGATATGACACTGAGAAGTATAGGCAATAAAGGTATAAAGAGATAAACTGAGCTGTGTCAAAATTAAAAACTTCTGTTTTAAAGAACACAATCATCAGAGTAAAAAGGCAATCCACAAAATGAGAGAAAATATTTACAAATCGTGTTATCTCATAAGGAGTAGTAACTATTCAGAATATATAAAGAACAACAGAAAAACGAAACAATCCTATTTAAAAATGAGGAAAAGACTTAAAAGGACTTATGTCCCCAAAGAAGACAGATACATAGATGACCAACCAGCACGAGATGCTCATCCTCACTCTCATTAGGGAAGTGGGAAACGAAACCACAATGAGGCACCACCTCACAACTGTTAGGATAGCTACAAAAACGAGTGTGGAGAGGGTGCGGAGAAACTGGAACCCTGCACACTGCTGGTGGGGACATGGACTGGCGCAGTCACTATGGAAAAGTGGAAAATATAGTGGTTTCTCAAAAATTTTAAATTACCATATGATCCAGCAATTCCACTTCTAGGCATAGACCTAAAATAACTGAAAGTAGGGCCTCAAAAAGATATTTGCACACCCATGTTCACAGCAGCACTATTCACAATAACCAAAAAGTGGAGGCGACCCAAGTGTCCATCATGGATGACTGGATAAACAAAATGTAATAGATACACACACTGGAATATTATTCAGCCTTAAAAAGGAAGGGGATTCTCACACATGCTACTGAACCTTGAGGACATCATGCTAAGTGAAATAAGCCAGTCACAAAAAGACAAATACTATATGATTCCACTTATATGAGGATTAAAAGTAAAAATCAGTAAAGAAGAGGAGCACCTTGGGGTGCTCAGACTGTAATCTATACCAAGTGCCTCCCTCCCCGCACCCAGTCAAGAAGAAAGAAGGTGTGAGAGCTTCGAGGACTCACCGGCCAAAAAAGGCTACTTTCATGTGCCGCCGGGCCAGCACCTCACTGATGCCTCTTACTTTGGACAGGTAACCTTTGACGTCCAAAACCTGTTCTTCTGTTGTAACAGGGTCCAGTTCTGCATTCCTGTAGGTGTCTGGAGACGGAGATTGAAAATAGGTCAATACCTGGTCTAAGGAGCTCCAGTCACAGGTCTGGAATGGACAGAGTTCACCACCACGGCTCCCATCAGTCCAGACTCCCAGGGGTGGGAGTGTAGCGGTCAAGGACATGACTCTCAAGAGAAAGACGATCTGGGTTCCAGGGCAAGCAGAAGAATGCCAGTTCTCACCCCATTCTAGCCTTGTAACTGCAGGCAAATGAACCTTTCTGGGTCTTAGTTTCTTCACCCTTAAAACGGAAATAATGATACCTACCTCATGTAACTACCGCAAGGATTAAATGAATTAAAACAAAAATGGTGGCTGCTGCATGACGAATATGCGACTATTAACTGCCATCATTTATGTTTTCTACTTGACAAAATTCTCACTAGATGCCAGGCGCTGATCACTTTTCAAACACGGTGTCATTTACCAGACACAGAGTCAGTCAATGGCAGAGCCAGGAAGCGGACCAGGCAGCCTGGCTCGAGTTCCCGTGCATCTTCCCGCAGCCCTTTCTGACCTGGTCCCGCCGCCTCCTCCCGCAGGTGTGCTGCCGTCCTGCTGCCCCACATTCCACCCCTCCGCACTCTCACAGCTGCTATGCAGCCTCATTACTCCCGGCTTTTTGCTCAGTGCTGCCCCCGGCCCCCACTCTGGAGAACGAATGCTCAGCCGTGGGGCCCTCTGGCTCATTCCCACTTAGGTCTAGTGTGGACTGCACAGCACCAAAGAAGCCTCTGTGATCTCCCCCCACCCCTCAAACTTGATTCAGGTCCCCGTGCCCATGTTCCTAAAAGCACCCTCTACTTCTCCCATTTCAATCTCAGCACTTACCTACCCAAAGTGCAGCTGTCTAGCTTATCTGTCTGCATCGTCTACCATGTGAGGGCCAAACTGTCTGATCCCAGCATGCAGCGCTCAGCAGGAGCACCAAGTTTGCTAAGTGAACAGACACTGGGATCACTGCATTGGTTTTTCCCCAGTGCCCTTGATAGGCATATGGATAACAAATTATGACAGATGGGAGCAACTGAGCAAGATCTTGCCCCATCCCATCTAGTACCTGCACAAGGAAGCTGGCTGGAGGGTAGAGAGGAGTTTGGCCCCTCAGCACTCTCTTGCTACAATGGACTAAATGCTTCTATCCCTCCATGTGATGGAGGGACAGAAGGAGCCTTTGGGAGATCATGATGGTGGAGTCTTCATGATTGGGATTAGTGCCCTTATAAAAGAGACCTGGGAGAGCTAGCCAGCCCCTCCCGCCATGTGGTTACATGTCAGGTTAGAGAAAAGACAGCAGTCTAGGGAGTCAGGCCTCACCAGACACCAAGCCCACTGATGCCTTGACCTTATTCCCAGACTCCAGAACTGCGAGAAAGAAGTTTCTGTTGTTTACAAGCCACCAGTCTGTGGGACTTCCATTACAGCAACCCAAACAGACTAAGACACTTATGAACCACTGGGCTGACAGGCCCCGCCCTGAGAACATTCCCACAGTAACCGGAGCCCAAGTGACACTTCAGAGACTGCCCAGTGAGTTTCCTTTACAGCTGGTGCCATGACAGGAAATGACTAAACCAACAAGGCCTCGCCATGTCCACTGGTCACCCTGCCTCAGACCCATCAACATTCCTCCCTTACTTAGATTGGCATGCAGGCCTCACCTTTGGAATGCACCTCAGAGAAAGCTGGCTCTCAAGTACATGGCTGGCTACATTTAAAAGAAACAGTCAGCAGTCCAACACAGTCTCCGTCCTGAGGCAGTAACCACCCTGCCCGCCCCACCCCCCCACATACCAGGGTGATCCCAAACACATCAACCCTCCAGCTCTTTTTCTTCCACCCCAATAGCAGAAGCCTCATACTTTCACAGAAGAGAAATCGAAACACCCATTCCAGATGCCATCACATAAACACCTTCATTACGTACGTGTCTGTCTACAGCACCATCTGCGTAAGTGACTCAGAGGGTTAGTGTGGGTTCAGAGAGAACAGTGGCCTGGTCTGCCCTGTCCCTATAAGCCCAGTGCCAGGCACACCAGAGCTACTGCTAAATGAGTGAGTAATTAACTAAAATAATTTCAACCACCCATCTCATACCTTTAAAATCGGGGTTTTTAAATTTAACAAATATTTAGGGAATACCTTCTCTTCTACCAAGCACCGTGCTAAGGGCAGGGCACAGCCCCTCCTTTCTTAGCCTTAGTCTGTCCAGGCTGTTATAACAAAGTATGCAGATTGGGTGGCTTGCACACAACAGAAACGTACTGCTCACAGCTCTGCTGGCTGGAAGTCTCAGATCGTGGTGCCAGCCTGGCTGGGTGAGGGCCCTCTTCCAGTTCGCAGACATCTCGTATCCTCAGCTGGTAGAAGGGCGCTAGAGCGCTTCATGAGGTCTCATAAGTTTATAAGAACATAAATCTCATCCATGAGGGCTCACCCTCATCACCTAATCACTTCCCAGAGGCCCCGCCCCCAATGCTGGCACATCGGGCCTCAGGGTTCCACCATGTGAATTTGTGGGGACACAGACGTTCAGACTATAGTACTGGGCCTATTCCTCTCCTTTTAAGCAGCAGTATGACACGTAAACCAACCAGAAGCCAAGCCACTCTAGTGGAAAGCAGAGCGAGGAGAGGGGTGTGCCCCGGGGGCATTTCCGCTGCACTTCTCGAGTTCTGCAGACTAGAATTTAAAAACACCTGGTCTCGCCTGAGCCCCTTGTTCATAAATGAGGAAATGAAGGGCAGATGAGACTCAGCTACTGACGATCCCAGGAACTGGAGCCAGGGTGTGCCCTCTAGAGAGGGAGCCTGACAAAGCCAGTGGCTGGAGCTGGCACTCAGACCGAGTAGGACCCGGGGGACCAGTCCTTCTCTGCTTACAGAGCAGGGACAACAGGTTGGGCTCAAATTAGTAACTAATGGCAAAGGTGCTGGTGATTCAAGTTTCCTATTCATAGTCCTGTCTAAAAATATCAGAGCGAGGACACCCTGGTCAGGAACAACAAACACCCAGACAGGGCCCAGGATGAAGGCAGCCAGAACGGGGCCAATGAAAACACCTGGGAGCTCTGAAGTCAGAGACATCTGGGTAAAGTCCCCTGTGTCACTTACAAAGTATCGAACAACTCTTAAAACCTCAATCTGCTTGTCTTGTAGATGGGGGTAAGATTCACCTACCTCTGAAGATTAAAGGAAATGAAATACATAGAATTCTTAAATGACAAGTCCCTTGTTTTCCTGGTGAATCCCCCTGGAGCCCAACTCCACATGATTCCAAGAGCAGAGCACTGCTGAAGGTATGAGCTCCCCAAGAGCAGGGCTGTCCCTGTCTATCCCCATATCCTGCCATGTAAATACCAAGAGTGACAGGAGTCGACCTGGCTCAGCAGGTGGCCTAACTCACCTTCGAGGAAGGTGGCGCTCTCTTGAATGTAGGCCCCCAGCTGCTCAAAAATGCCATTGATCTTCTTCTTGGCAGTGACAAAGTGCTTGAGTGGGGAAGCATTCACCTCAGCCATGTGTCTCTTATCCTTCTTGACTGTGACAATGGAGTTGCATCGAGAGAAGAACAGGGACATTGCGCTGCAAGAGAAGACAGCATAAGTGAACCCAGAAACACTGAGCTTAGGACATTCCGCTAGGGATGTGGCAGGGTGCAGCGGGGGGAACTGGGACCAGCCTTCTGGTCCATCAAGAACACGGGGCCCTCCAGGACTAGATCAGGGGCAGTGAAATAAGCAGCAGCATCTCAAGTGCAGGAGAGGACCTCTCAGGACACTTGAGCAATCTCCTTGTCACACAGCATAGGCATTCAGACCCTGGAGCCAGGGCCCCAAGCTCAGGCCTAGTGCTGGATGGGCCTTGCCCACTGAACTGTGACAGGCCCTGCCTTCCCCACCTCAGAGAGAGGGGGAAGAATCACAAGGTAACACACAGAGAAGCCCTCCATTGTGTCTGAGGCAGAAAAGCATAACAGAAATCTCATTACCTACCACTCACCTAAATATTAAAAAGTGCTAAATATTAAAAGCAGCGAAAAGCCAAGTGACACTCAAGGTCAGTGACTCCCAACACCCTGCAATGGCCACTCTGCTGTCCAGGTCCCAAAGGCCCGAATTTCTAACAGGTTTTGGTTTCCAAATCTGTGTGCGTGGGGGGATGATTCTCAAATAGTCTACCATTTACTTAAAAATATTTATTGGGCTCTCTCATTATCAATGTACACACAGCAAAAAACGTGGAAACTAAAGGTAAAAAACAATAACAACAAAAAAAAGCCCACTGTGAACAAAAAAAGGGAATGTTTATTAACTGGCAAGCTCAGTGACTGAGAGTAAGCTCACAGGACAATCTGATGACAAATTCCTAACTGGGCAGGTCAAGATGGGTGGTCACACCTCAGACCTATAAATTCCTTAGTAAAAGGTTAATCCTTGCCTTAACCTTTGTTCTTGGGCATCTACATTAAAGTACCTTTGAAATGCCAGAGTAATCCTTTTCCACACCCCTAGCAGGCATAACCACCCTCTTGATGGTACATGATCTTGTCCACGTACCATCTGCATTCACTCTAAGCTAACTGTTCTATATTCACCAATGTTAAAGCACGTATCTCTCCATTTTACTTTTTATCAGGAAGTTCACGGCCTCTTTAATCTATCATCACTGGATTTCACATAATCTCTCTTATGTTCCCTCTTGATTCCAGATGCATAGATAGAACTGCAAAACTGCCACTCTCCACAGCATGTTCTCAATCAGCATTTTCTCAGTCTTACTTCCAGGCATGTCCTCAGTTTGGCTCAAATAAACTCTATAAACTTATAAAATGTTTCTATAAGTTTAAAAGTTCTGACGCTGACATCACCATCCCATGACAAGCAGTTAACATTTACCAACACAGCCCGTTTCTGTGTGGGTAGGTCTCTTGCTCTCAAACACACACTTTTGTAGCCTATTTTTTTCCCATAGCAATAACATGTTAGGGGTCACGAGACTTGACTCCAAAGTCCTTGAGATCTTTTGGTCAAAGTCAAAAGGGGCAGGGAGATACTGGAGAAGGTGGCACCCAAATGTGGCTGAGAATCTCTGGTCCCAGAAGGGCATCACGCCTCAGAGAGACATCACCATGCGGAGAGCTGCTTCCCCAGCAGAGCCCTCAGATCCTGGGAAGTGAAAGGAAAAAGGCCTCTCCAAGAATGAGGTGCAGTGTGCCTGCGCCAAGTTCCACCCTCCCCAACGCCCAGCAAATTCCTGTCTGCCATTCCCTCTCGGCAGCCCTAATCACAGCATCATCAGCTCTCCACCCCACCAAGCTCTCTCCATCTGGGAAAGGAGAAAGCGTGGCTCATGAGTAAGCATGTATGAGAAACTTTCAAAAGCGTGGCCAAGGGTATTGAACAAATTCCTGAGAAGCAGAAAGAACACCTAGAAAAAGGAAATTTGGCACAATAATTGAAAACTTGCTCTTAGAAACTAATCATCCCGAAGAGTGGACAGAAAGACAGAGAGACCCACAGGGAAAGGAGAACCCACATGTTTTGCCTGGACGCACAAATTCATTTGCAATGTTAATGGCATCTGGGGAGATAAAAGAGCAAAGTCACACGCGTCCATTTCTACCTTCCTCCTCAGTAAAATGCCGTAACTGTGAGTGCAATTTTCTTACCAGGGAGGCCACATGTCAAGGACTTAAACAAGAAAGACAGCAGAGCTCTGAGAAGGGACACTGAGAAGAAGAAACACTGGTTCCTCCAAAGCAGAAGAATGCACTGAAATAAGGCTTACAATGGCCCAACACTCTTAGAGAAATAGCGGATGCATGCAAGCAGAAGAGAAAAGACACCAAAAGGAGAAAAGGGGTCTGAGATGGGGCATGATGTAGTTTTGTAGATGACAAGATTCTGGAAGGAGACAGAGCTGGGTTCAAAAAGTGCCTGTACTATTCCTGGGCTGTATAAGCTTGAGCAAGTTATTTAACGGCACAGCCTTGGTGTTGTTGTGTGGACAACAAACGTGATACCACATGGACCATGAGAAGACTGAGGATGATACAGTACAAACTCGAAGGTAGTTTTAGGTATTATAAAGTGACAACAAACTCCACCAGCGAGATCACAACACCCAGTCTCTACCAACACACCCACAAACTCCCCCACCCACCGCCATGAGGATGGAGTAGACAGGTCTGCTCAGGAGTGAGGATCAGCAGTGCCCCATCTGTCCCAGGAGTGACTCACTTGAAAGCAGCAAGTTTCCCTGAGATCAGCTGGGCTTTTAGAAGCAAGTGCTCTCAAGTTCTGGTCATTGCAAGCCCAAGGATATGAAACCAAAAGCATTAGTGTTCAGTAAATGCAAGATTCAAAGGCATGCACGCAAGTAAAAGCTTAGTGGTTCAACGTTTCAAGGTCTGCAGCTTATGCAGGAGTTGACCCGCTCTCACTATTGCCCAACGTGCAGCTGCATGCCCCAAATCTCTCACGTGGAACCTCTCACGTGGAACCTCTCACACAGAACCTCCAATGCCTCCAATCTCTCTGATTTCTTTGGCTCTGTTAACTTCCAAGCTGAGATTCTATGCTTGTGCTATACATGCTGCTTTCTATCTGGAATTCTTTCCTTTTTCCCATTTGACTCCTACTGTCATTCTAGACCCAACTCTAGTGCCGCCCCCTCCATGAAGCTTTCCCTGATGTGTCCATGATGGATGTACAACCTTACCAGACTTTGTTGTTGTTGTTCTTGTTGTTGTTCTTACCACACTGTCTCCTTGTCTAGCCTATGAGCTTCTAGAAATCCAGTCTCTGACACAGAGCAGTGACCTGTTTCCATTTCTACTTTCCTCCTCCACAACTGTGAGACATGGCTTGAGTTAGTAAATGCCTCGTAAGGGAAGAGTACCTTCTTACCCTTCCATCCCTGGAATAATCTACTTCTTTCTCGAAAAACAGCTTTGACTAAGCTTCTCTTTTAGTATTTGAAGCTCAGTGAGTCAAGAATTAAACAAACCTTTTCAGATTCCAGGATTTAATCCTTCCAAAGAGCAAGCTGGACATGCTTGGTATGTAAATGGACCAAAGTTACAAAATACACACACACAAGCCAAGATAAGGCCCCCACTATCTTGGGGTTTCGCCTGCTGGCTTCCTAGCCTTCCAGAGTGGTGGGAGGCAGCTAGGTTCCTGTTCCTCCTCTGGAAAACCCTGATAGTCCCTACTTTACCGCAAGGTTCACCGCAGGCATGTGGGGCGGGTCGCCCGGACATAGCTGGGCCAGAGTCCAGCTCCAATATCAGCAGTACACTAAGCGGCATGTTTTGAGCTGAGTACTGCAACGTACTCTTGAAAGTCAAGACTTCAGACAGTTTATGGCAGTATTTCCCAAAGTGTGGTCCCTAGCACTCCAGTACACCCAGTTTTACATGTAAAATCAATTTTTAAAACACTGTATGCTATAATCCCTCTCCATTTGGGCACAGTAAAGGCTTGAGAAAGCAAGGCCTGTTGCAAAGACACTAATTTCACTGTACTTGATGCAGCCTTTCACAAACTTGTCTGAAGAAACTCTTCTTCTAAGTTTTTATAATCCTGAGGATCACATTTTGAGAAAAGCCTCATTCATCCTGGTAGGCTCCCATTTCAACCCCCCAAAATTGCTGCAGACACAGTAATAATAGATATTAACCTCAGACCAGAACCAAACCCAATGCTAAACTGAAACCTTAGCACTCCAAGGTAATAAAAAGCTTTGCATCAACCCAGGCTATTAGTTGAGGAGTATTAGGTGTCTTGGGTATAGGGAGAGCAGTAGCAAAATTCACTGCAAGGTGTCTGGATCCCAAGCACAATCCCTCAATCCATACAACCTCCTTACCCAGGTTTATGCAGAGCAACTCCTAGCAGGGAAAATAAAATGAATCCACGGATCGTCTGCTGGTGCAACTGGAACAGAGAGGCTGAGAAATTGAAACAAAAGAGTATACAGGATAAAGGGGGCAGAGCAGACTCTTGGAAGAGCTGATAATGAGCCAATCCCTGCTGGGCAGAGAGCGGGAGGGTGGAGCCAGCAAAACAGAACAAACAAGGGAGATAGAGATTAATGCTTCAGGGAGCCCAGAGATCCCAGCTATTTTCTGAACTGTCAACCTTTAAACAGGCTCTCTCAGCAACCAGTGAAATCTTCCACGGAAGCAGGAAGGAGATCGGAGATCTTTTTTTTTTTTTTTTTTTTTTTTAAACACAGGTTTGAAAACTCCAGCTCTGTGCAAAGATGACCCTGTCCAGGAGACTTGCCACTAGATGGTTAACAGAGCACACCTCTTTGCACTCAACTCAGATCCACAGTGCCAGATGCCACAGCCACCACTTACTTTTTGGATGGTGAGAGACCTTCACAGGGTGGGCATCATGGACATCGCTGGAGGCAAAAAGATGAAAAGATTTTGAGTCCTCTTCTGTCCTGTCTCAGGTTGAGGTTGGCTGATGATTGTGCTGACTCCACCAAATCCAACTTTGGAAAGAAAATGGAACATGTCAACAGGCAGCCAAAAAAAAAATCAAAAAGTGTGCAAAACATGTCTAATCAAGTATAAAGCCAAACAAATTCATCCCTGAGGGAAGCTTACTCATTGAGGTAAAGGGTGATATGTGAAGTGCCCTGGAGAAAAACACAACAGGTGTGGAGCCAATCCTGGGTGTGCACAAACACGTGTTCAGTCACGTGCTGGTCAGTCATGTGCTGGTAAGAAAGAGGGGACCCGGTAAGGCAAATCCAGAGGGGTGAGAGGAAGGAGCAGGACAAGGACTAGGCTTCAGAACTATGGAACTAAGGACTACAGAAGGGAAGATAGGGATGAGGAAGAGAAGTGGAATTTACTGAAAGTCTATGCGTGCCAAATGCTGTAAAAGATCTTAAGAGAGGCTTGGGATACTTAAAAGATTTGTAGGCTAGTTAAGGGGCAAAGCTGAGGACTGAGATAACACCTTCCTTTGACTCCACAGCTCACTTGTTTTCAATTATGTGAAGCAGCTTTACTCCAGCCTAAGGCGTGGGAAAGGAGATAAACAGAGACCTTTCTGGGAGGAGGAAAAGAGAGAAGATAAAAGAAATTAAAGAAATAGGGCAGTGAAGGGCTACAGGAGAGGGGAATAGGCAGTTTCGGCTTCATGCATTCAAACAGCTAATTATTTGGCATTTTATGTGCCTTCTCAGTGTGCACTAGGCGCTGGAGTTAGGGATGGGTATATAAAAAAAGAAAAGTTCCTGCTCTCAAGGGGCTTACCCTGCTGTTTGAAGTCAAAAAAGTAAAGAGATGACTGTACCAGAGTGTATTAAGTGCCCAACGTGGGGGACGTCAGGGCAGGGCGCTACGTGATGAATGTGGTCTCTTATCATGTACTGAGTAAATGCTGGTTAATATAAAGGACTGGATAAGGAATGGAGAAAGAGCAGGGGGTGAAATGTGGCCGCGAAGCCTCGGAAGGCGGGGGGCGGTGGGGACGAGGAGTCTCAGGGGTTCCCCAGTCCGAGTCCCGCCCTCTCCTCTCAGGGCCACGGAAGGCCCGGCGTCGCGGTCAGAGCGTGGGGACGCCTGCCGGCCTGGATTCAAAGCCCGGGGGGCCCAGCATTCCACCGGCCCACTCCAGGTTGCTCAGGATTCATCAGTCTGTGCTGGCCCGGTCCCCACCACCGCGACTCGTTCGCCCTCTCACCTTCACCTTCCCGGCCTTGCGGCGGCCATGATAGCCCCAACGTCACCAGCGAGCGCCACCCCAAAGAGAGGCGGGAGGAGGAGGGAGGATGACCGCGTCACCAGCCGCCGCAGTTTTGCTGCTCTGGCCTGGGTGAGCCGACGGACTCCGAGCTTAGCTGGCTGGACCTGCCACTCTTTATGGGTCAGGGTCCGCCTGCTGAACGCCTGGAGAGGCGTCTCAGCGCGCTCCTTCGCCGCGCGGACGTCCCAAGCCGATGACGTAAGCATCTGCGCTTCCGCTGCATCCTGGGGGCTGTAGTTCCGCCGGGCGCCCGGCAGGGTTGGGGTGGGCGGGGCCTCGAGCTGTCAAGGCGCAAAGAAAACAAGGACGTGTATTAGATGAGCGTTCCCGCTTTTTTCTTTTGTGTCTCAGAGCCTGTCCCCAAGACCTCTGCCAGCTCTGGAATTCAAGCCTGCGTTTTGTAATTTAGACACGAGCTCTCAAGAGGAACCTTGGGCCGGCTGCCCTTCAATTGACTTTGAGGAAGTAAGGATAACAACGACAGTCTTTGAGCTGATATTTAACATACCTCATTTTATTTAACCTTCACAACAGTCCCAGGAGGCTCTGAGAGATCACCCCAGCTCACATATGGCAGATCACTGGGCCTCATTATGTGCCAGGCACTAGGATACAGCAGTTAACAGATCTGATGGCCTCAGCCACAGCAAGG
Organism: Macroglossus sobrinus; assembly: GCA_004027375.1. NCBI lineage: Eukaryota > Metazoa > Chordata > Mammalia > Chiroptera > Pteropodidae > Macroglossus > Macroglossus sobrinus. The sequence goes on from PVKZ01003523.1 coordinate 63,452, forward strand.
AAGGCCCCAAGCCTACGGCTTTCCAGCTTAGGCTTTCCAGCTCAGCGGCCACCAGCCACGTGCGGCCTCAGAGCCCCTAGTGCAAAAAGAGATGTACTGTAAGGCTTAGTACCAAAAAAGAACGTAAACGATCTCATTCATATTTTCGTTCTGATTATATGTTAAAGTGATAATATTTTGGATAAACTGAGTTAAATAAAATATGTTACTAAAATTAAGTTCACCTGTTCCTTTTACTGTTTAAATAAAATGTGCTGTGAAAAAAATCTAAAATTCTATAAGTGGCTCACATGATATTGTGGTTTATAATAAATATATATTTGGTCTTCATCCACTGTTCCTGGCAAAAATTACAAAACATGGCTCCTGAAATCCTTGAGTATCTAAGGGGCATTGGGACATCTTTTATTTTAATTACTTCTGTAAATAGCTTAGGAGCTATTCATATAAAGGTGAAATAGCTTAGGAGCTATTCTTATAAAGGTGAAAGTGTGTCTTTTGTTATTATTCACAACAAGCCCCTTTCAACCACTTCTGAGTTTATGTTAATGAGTAACTTTCTGAAAGCTCCTAAAGATGGGAGCTGGTTGCCAGGGGAAACAACGATGTGATTAGGAAATTGGAAATTTCAGCCTCACCTTACCATCCATCAGCTACTGGGAGGGGAGAAGAGCTGGACATTGATTTGATCGCTAATGGCCAATAATTTAATCATAGGTGATGAAGCCTCCGTAAAAATTCCTGGACTACAGAGTTCAGAAAGCTTCCTAGTGGGTGAATACTTACTTGGAGGTGGTGGAGGGGTGGTATACCTGGAGAGAGCATGGAAATGACTCACCCCTTCCCACATACTTTGTCCTATGCATCTCTTCCTTCTGGCTGTCGCTAAATTGTATTCTTTTATAACTAGCCAGTAATCTAGTAAGTAAACTGTTTACCTGAGTTCTATGAGGCACTCTAGTAAATTAATCGAACCTGAGGAAGGGGTCATGGGAGTCTCTGATTTACAACTGGTCCATGTGGGGGAGGAAAACTAATTTTAAGCTGGTCTGGCTGGACTAACAATTAAATTAACATGAGACAGATTAACAGTAGAAAATGGCCATAGAATATGTTCTTATGGAACATAAGAATGGGTTCCATAAGACTATGATACACCCAGGACAGATGAGGCAGTTTAGGGTTATATGCCATCCTGGGCTAAGGACAAGGGGATGGGGATGTGGTTTTGGACTTCAAAGGGTAGGAAGGCAATTCACATGGAGATAGAAAAGCAAACATTTGGTAAATAAATGTTTGCTGGGTCATCTTTAACAGTGGGATACAGAGAGGACCCTTAACTTTGCTAAGGTTTCACACCTAGTTCATATTAAACTATAGTTATCTATGACAATAGCTCCCTTCCTGGAGCAGGTCCTCTATCTAAATTCTTTTAGGAGGATAGGGAGAAAGTAGGTCAAAGTTTGTTTCTGAGTCTTTTGTTTCTTAAAAATAATCAGCTTAAAATAATCAATGTCCCAAAAGGCATATTTTGGTTGGCAAACTCTGCTTCCCCCATGGGTCAGAAGCACAGGTGACAACCTGAAGTTGTGATTAGTGTCTGAAAGGGGTAGGGGCACTGTAACCTGTTGGTTCTATTGCTATCTCCAGGTAGAGCCCAAATTGAGTTAAATTTGTAGGACACTATTTTGGTGTTTTCTGAGAATTAGAGAATAGCTTAGTGTGAGGAAAGAAAAAAAAAACACACATTTGGTGATCAGAAGTGGAGTATTGTGTGGAGTCTAAACAAAAGGAAGTTTTATATTTCTACTGGACAGCACTACTCTATATATAACTACAACAGCATCTCACCATACATTCTTCAAGAGGCAAACTAGTAGCCACTGGATCTACCAGCTTATCAGTTCCCAGTGAGGTTGGTCAGAAGAGGCAGTCCCGCCATACTGACCTGAGTGAACAAGTAGCCTTGTGCCGTGAGTCAGCCTCTGGACTGTGGGGCTGCACCCAGACACTGCCTCAGGGTGTGGCCCAGCCTCTGGGGTGTGATGCACATGTGTCATGCTACCTTATACTGCTATTGTCTGATTGCTTTCTCCTCAAGCTCCCTGGCCTCCCTTAAGGGGACTGTCTATTCTGGGAGGGCAGGAACTGAATTTCATTTCCTTTCCTTCTGGCAGAATCTTGCCCAAGTCAACAGGAGGACTGGAGGGCCTCCCTTCTAAACATCTGTCCTGTCCATTCCCTCCTGCGAACTCTGGCCTAGGCCCTGGTCACCTGCCTAGATTGCTACAGGAGCCTCAGAATCTGTTCCAGCCTTCTGGTCTGGCCCTCCACCCAGCACCCAGGGTTTCTCCCAAACAGCTTCCAGCTGGATGACTCTTCAAGGCAAGACTCTCAGTTTGGCTGGCAGTGTTACTAGGGAGGGGTGCAGGGCAGGGGTGGTATGCAATTGCAGAAGACCCTTTTCTTCTGCATTACCTATTTCTATTTTGATGGACTTAAAACTTAGAACTACCTTTAGAGCACATATGCAAAACCCTTGAAGGAAGGTCTCCAATGAAATTAAGTCCAACTCCTCCCAAAGTCCTGCTCACCTCAGCCTTGGAAAATGGGCTTTGCCCATCTGACCCCCTCCACCCCACGTACACCAGCCAACCTGTATTCTCAGATTCCCCATCTATGCCTCTCTGCCTCATGGAAACCTCCTCCCCCCTGAGACCTTCTTAAATGGCATCATTCTCAGGCTTCTGGCTCAGCACAACTCATATTTTGGGCTGGGTAATTCTTTGTTCAGGGGAGGAGCTGTTTCTGTGCACTGTAGGATGTTTAGAAGTATCCTTGGCTTCTGCTCACTAGAGCCAGTAGCACTCCTCCACCCTTTTCCCAGGTCGTGACTAACAAAAATAGCTTCAGACATTGCCAGATAACCCCCAGGGGGCAAAATCACCTTTAGCTGAGAAGCATTGTGTTATACACGTCACCTGGCCCTCTGCTCCCCGCCGTGGCTCTGACAGCTATTTTGGCATTTATCACACTGGTCCACAGTGAATTAATTGCTTTTGGTCCTTTCTGTCCTCACTGCTGATTATAGGGTGCCTGGGGGCAGGGACCACATTTCTGCTGAAATCATATTCAAATCAGTCACTTACCTGTTGTGTGACCTTAGGCCAATTTACTTGACCTCTCTGAGCCTACACTTCCTCATCTATAAAAAGGAAATAGCAGCCCTACCTCAGATTGCTGTGTGCTGAGTGTCTGACAGGCAGAATGCCCAGCTCACAGCAAGGGATGGATAGATGGTAGTTTTTATTATTAATAAATGCCCTGAACTGTTGGTGCTACAGAAAGAGGCCATCCAGGGTATGGGTTTGGGAAGAGGCACCGGAAGTTCTCTGTTCTCCGATGTTCACGTTTGCGGGAAAGGTGGTCAGCAAAGGCTTCAGAGAGGTGACAACCCGATGCAGATCTTGACAGATGAAGAAGTGTGCCCCAGGCAGCCGGTGCCTGGCTCATAGTAAGTAAGTGTTTGGGGAACAGACAAACGACACAAAGATCACGTTTGTTTGGGAAACACAATTTCCTGAGTGTGCTGACACAGCCTCTCTCATCAATTACGGGCTCTTAAAACTTCTCCCTGCAGACACTCGCCCTGACACATGCACACTCACCCATCGAAGCATCTCCCACTCAGTGGTTTGAATGACCTTTAATAGACACTCTCCTGTTTCTGACTGTCCCTCTCTCTGGAGGCATCCAGGACAGGGGGACACAGTGCAGTGTATGGACATGTCACTCCCTTTCCCAACGGTCGAGCAGAGGATGGAGCTATGGCACTGATGCCTTTTCTGTCTTCCAGGAGGTTTCTTGAGTTGCCATCTCCAAGGGATGTTTTACTCTCATGACTGGAGCCAGAAAAGAAGAGGCTTCAGCCGTCCCAAGGTCAGGTGGGAACCTGAGTCTGATCCGGATAACTGTGTCCACCCTGAAGCTTGAAGCAGAAGGCCCTGGGGCCGTAGCTCCGCCTGGGAGAAGCTCTGGGGTGTGGCTCCCTGCCCCTAGAGTCTCTCTGGGCAGCTGGGTAAGCCTCTGTCCTGCCCGAGTCTCACCCCATGGAGGAAGGGGGACTGGGTTTTTCAGGAAGACAAGTGGGAAAAGACGAGTTGGTACACACAGTGAAAGTGGGCAGCGTCTCCCCGGGCTGGATCCAGGGCACCAGGAAAGCCCTAGCTGAGGAGGTGTGCTCTGCCTCTGGCCGGTGGCCCGCTCTCTCCGACGGCAGCTCCGAGAGCAATAGGAGGTCAGGAGCCTGGAGGCTGGACTGGGTTCCCCGAGGCCCCAGAGGCTGCGGGGCAGTGGTTGTTGGCGAAGAGAATAGGTCCGAGGTGGCCAAGCCTGGCCAGTTAGGGATCGACAAAAGAGACGGCGATGTAGCGGGTGCCCTTGGTGGTGGGGAGTCCCTCGTGGTAGTGTGTGAGTCGCCCAGGGTGCATGAGGGTCCAGCCCTTCCGTGGGGCTCGGATGGAGCAGTTGTAGCGCAGGAACCGACAGCCCCCGCCCTGGGAGACAGGAAAGTGTCAATTCCCCAGTAAAAGTCAGTTTCCCAACAGGAAGCCAGGCCCTTCCCCCACAGTCCCCTATTCTCCCATCTGAGCCACCACAGCCAAGTGGCCCTGAGCACGGCCTGCCTGGGATGCTTTGCAGAGTGACAGCCGTAAGCTGCCTGAGGATGTCACTCAGCAAAGAGAGAGCATGATCAAGAGCACTGGCCTCGGAGTGAGACAGCCCTGGGCAAATGTTGACTACAGCCTTTACTGATTTTGTGGCCATCCTGAGCCTCGGTCTCCCCTTCTGGAAAATGGGCATTAGGCTGCACAGGGTTGTGAGAATTAAATAAGATATACAGTAAGAGCTTAGGGCTGGATTTCTCAACCTCTCAGCATGATGGATAGTTTGGGTCAGGTAATTCTTTTTTTCCCAAATTGTGGTAAAATACACATAAACTTTACCATTGTAACCCTTTTTAAGTGTGAAATTCAGTGGTGTTAAGCACATTCATACTGTTATACAGACATCACCACTAGGAGCCAGATAATTCTTTCTCGTGGGGACTGTCTGGGCATCCCTGGCCTCTACCCAGTAGCACCCTGTGACAGCTGAAAATGTCTCCAGATATTGTTAATGTCTTCTTGGGGGGCAGAAAATTGTCCCTTATAAGAACCCCTGGTATATTGTAAACTCTCAAAAAAAGAGGTGTTTTTATGCGTGTCCTTCACAGTGCCTAACCCCAGACTGAGTCCCAAATACTCTTCAAAATTAGCTTATGGAGTGAGAAAGTGAATGAATGAATGAATGAATGAATGAATGGTTCAGTAGCTGATCACACCTATAGGCCTCTCTTGGGTTGCTGAGGCCCCCAGAACTGCTCCCTCCTCACCCTCGTGTCTTCCTGGTTTCCCCAGATTTGCCCTCCAGCCACAAGCCCGTGCCCCACACCCAGACAAACCCTGTCCTGCCATTCCCAAAGCAGCCCTCCTCCAAGAATGATGGGAAGCCTAAACTCCTTATTCCTAAGAGCCATCATCCCTCGGGCCCTTACTATGGGTCCACGTGAACAATTATCTAGATGAGCTCATTCTATTCTCAGAACTCCGTGCAGGCCACTCCAAGTTTTCCCGTCTTAGAAGCTGAGATGTAGCTGAAGCCCCCAGAGCAAGGGGGCAGGCAGAAGCCAGGTCCAGGTAGTCTGGCCCCAGACCTCCTGTGACCTTGCTCTATTGTGTCTAAAGCCATCTCTCTCTTGCCAAAATGTGCTACAAACTCACCTCCTCCAGGAAGCCCCTCCAGGCACCCTTTCTCTCTGGTTGTCTAGTTTTCTGGTGCGGCTGTATCCTGGGCCCCTCAGCCTCGACCACCCTGTAAGCTGCTCACCATCAGCTAGCCCTCCCTCGTGCCTGCAGCCTGGGCCAGTGTGGCCCCTGCTCACCTCGTAATCCACCCCGACCCGGTTCAGGGCGATGTTGATGGTGAAAGTGGAGGCGTCGTGGTGTGGCATCAGCGAGGGCTGTTCATCAGGCTTGTAGCGGACGACGAAGGCCAGGTCAAACTGGGCCTGTGCCAGGAAGGAGAGAGGGAAGAGCGGGGAAGGAAGGGCGAAAGAATGAATCTAATCCTCACAACCCTTTTTGGCAACTTCCCATGCTGGGCGCAGGTACACTCGAAGCAGGTATCTGGAGAAACCCGTGTGAATGAGGAAGTGACTGAGGAAGGAGGGGAGTGTGAAAGCAAAGAGGCAGTCAACAGACACGTGAGGGATGGAGCTGAAGAGAAACTGAGGGAAGGAATAGGCATGCTGGCTACCCAGCTGGGGGCCTGTCCAGTGAGCCAGCATCAGATTCACTGATGCGGGGGTTAAAGACACAGAGGAAGAATTCAAAGGGTCACGTGATACCAGAAGCTAGAGGCAGCATGGCCCCACCTCCCCAGGCCCCAATGCCTGAAGGGAGGTTTCACTCCAACCTAGAAACCAAATAAATATTCAGGCCTCCCGCCAAATGGGAACACCTCTCTCCCTAGTTCCCGTTCGCCCCTTCCCCTGCCACTCCACCCCCTGCCCTCATCCTGGATGCGCCCCAGGCATGCCCACCCTGGTGTAGTAGCCGGGGTAGAGCTTTTCGGTCATGGGGGCGATGTACTCCACCAGAAACTTGTGCCACTCCCGCTCGAAGCTGATCTGGTTCATGTGGATGTCGATGGTCGGCACATTTTCGTAGCCGCCCTGGATGCGGCTGTCCTGGAAGTGACCAAGGGGGTGCGGTAAGCAGAGCTGTAAGATTCCTACCTCCTGGTGGACACGTTCTAAGGCCTAAGCCCCTCCCCTTGACCTGTGAACCTGATGGGATAAGGTTAGGTTATCCCATCAAGGCAAAGGTGAAGCGTTTTTGTTGCAGGTGTAATTAAGGTAACTAGCTAGGTGACCTTGAGTTCATTAAAAGGAAAACTATCCTCAGTAAGCCCTTGAAAGGAGGCTCTTGAAAGAGAGTGACCGTCACCCAATGGCCTGGAGGAAGCAAATTGCATGAGTTCTGAAGCCATAGGGGAATGAATTCTGCCACGTGAGCTTGGAACAGGACCCTGAGCCTCAGCTGAGAGCCCGACCCCAGATGGCACCTTGACCGCAGCCCTGTGAGTCCCTGAGCAGAGGACCCAGCTAAACCACAGCCAGAACCCCAACCCACAGAAATAAATGGATGCTGTTTTAAGCCGTTAAGCTTTGCATTAATTGTTATACAGTGTAGGAAACCAAGGCAGAAGGCCACAGGTTAGCTCAGGCACTGAAACCCCAGGGCTGGCCCAGTCTCTGGGACACAAGGATTAGCCAGATCCCAGAATGCATGGGCTATGCCAGTTACTGGAATCTGGAGATTAGCTCAGCCACCAAAACAAGTAGATTAGGCAGGTAACCAGAACCACAGGGTAGTTGCCTGCCAGATCAAAGGTTAGCTAGTCCCTGAGGCACATAAGCCCAGGGGCTCAGGTGCCTTTAAAAAATGGTTCCGGAACTTTCCAAGATGAGTGCAGGTATGACATTCCTCCTTCATGGAACACACAGCCTCTCCCGTCCGCCATGCCACTGGCTTCTGCAGTCGGGTGAACTTGGCACTGATGTCGCTTCCTAATTCTTCCTCATCCACACTTGCTCATTCCTCCCCCATCCCCAGATTCCACGCCCAATCTGGAGAAGGAAGCTTAATAACAAGCCAGGAACTAAAGTCCAAAATCTTAAGGTGAAGGCAGCTCGAAGTCACTCAGTGACAATGACTTGGGGACCAGCACTCCATCCCTTTTCTCAATCCCTCTACTCCCAAGTGCCTGCAGGCACCCCTATCTAAAGAGTCTCAGAGAGGTTAGCTATCTTGCCAGAAAAAGAGCCCAGAGGGTAGACACGGGTGGTGGAGGGGCGGTCCAGGCACCTGGGGCCCCCACCTTGTTATCTCCCAGAGACCACTGTCCAAAATGCTCCATCTCTTCCACCAGCTCATCGCAGGCTGTCTCCGTGAAGATGGGGAACCAGTAGACGTCCGGGCAAGGCTGGGGAGGGCAGGGACTCAGTCACAGGGGTCCAGAGTGGCACTACCACAACCTCCCCATGTCCCCAAGCCCTCTGCAGAATGCACTGAAGGCAAGGCCCTTTGTACGGTCCATGCCCTGCCCCACATCCTGGTGGGTACTCCAAGTGTGTCCCCGCTCCCCACCCACCGCTGAGCATCCCCATAGAGCAGGGGCTCAGTGAGCTGCGGAAGGCAGAAGGGGACAGAGCTCAGAGCTGGTTTTTCTCAGCCAAGGTCCTAGATCTGCCAGGGCCAAAGGACCACACACATCGAGGGAGCACAGGCCCGCAGGCTCTTGGGGAAGCAGAGGGGCACCATTTCTCACTCCTGGCCCAGGGACCACTGTCCACAGTTGATACCATATTTGGAGACGTTCTTCTCTTTATCCTGCCTGGGCCAGGGAAGAAGCCGAAGGCCCCAAGGCCCCTGCAGACTCTAGCTGAAAAGTGCCAATAGCAGGAAGAGGCTACCCACTGCCCCTTCTCTCACCCCAAGCACTGCTAGAGCACAGAAAGGTCAGGTCAGCTCGTTCTGTTCCCCTGTCCTCCGTCCCCCGCAGCAGGTGCCACGTATACACCCAGTAGCTTTGGTCCAGGGGGTGCCCAGGCCTTACCATCTCCACCAGCTTCCCCGCGAGTGCTTTGGTGTAGTTCTCATGGATGTATTTCTCCTTCCATTCCTGTAGGGAGGGGGAAGTGGGGGGGAGTCCTCCGGCCTGGCCTGAGCCAGCTGGGGGCTCACCCCTTCCTAAACTCCATGGGCTGTTGCTTCCCCCAGGCCACACACAGTGTGAGTAAATGTGCACATGGCTGGGGGAGCCGGGACGTGTCTGTGCCCGCTGGGTGCACGTGTACTGCTTGGGTGCACAAGCATGCCCACAGGAACTGCTATTTGCATGTGTGCACAGGTTTGAGGGCAGGTGTGGGCACGTGCCCACAACAGCCACGAACTCACAATGCCTAGGAACACTGTCACAAGGTCCCCCACTGAGCAGCACCACACCCTCGTGGGCAACTGAGCCTGGGACAGCATGCCCATTTCAGAGCTAAGATAACCGAGGTCCCAAAGGTCGAGAGGCTCAAGTAAGTCCCAGCTGATGGGCCTCTGACTCTGGGCCCCTCCTCCATTAGATCTCGCCTGACAAGCCCCCTGGGGTAGCCCACAGGGTCCCAGCTGTTGTTGGGCTCTGTGAGGGAGGCAACCCTGGCTACAGGATCACTGGGGTGCCTTCCGCTCCCATCCCTGCCCACACACCCAGGCCCTCACCTCGGGATTGTTGAACACCTCCCAGAGGTCATTGTGGAGGTGGGTGGTCTGGTAGTTGTCCAGGGACAGCAGGTGGCCAAAGGGGTGCCGGTTGGTCAGGAACATGAACACATCCTGAGGAGAGCAGGCCAGATGGAAGAAAGAGACCCACCCCTGTCCTGCATGACCCTGGGGTGGGGGGCAGCACAGCAGCCTCCTCTCTGCCTTTCGGGGCTCAAATTCACAAGGACAGGGACCCGAGTACGGATCACCTCATCTCCCCAGTGCATAGCCCAGGCCTGACACTCTGGGGATGCAATCAGGAAGGGCTTCCTGGAAGACTGAATGGGAATGAGGGGATGTACAAAAGACAAGAATGGTGTTCTGATCCTGAAGTTTGGGGCACAGGGGAAAACATTATCATGCTGTCACACTGAAAAAAATAACCACAAAAAAACAGTGGGTGAGGCATAAAGATAGGGGTGAGGATGTCTTCTGGACACATTACTCAGACTAGGTTTAGGTGGAAAGTTTAGTTTTCTTTAGATGCTATGAAAATGTAAATGAAATAGAGGCTGTGGAAACCGAGTCTGCTAAAATGATCCCCACAAACCCTGAGGGCCGGCCAGGGTCCCCGCCAGGCCCCGGCAGCCCTTGGGCAGTCCTGCTGGGATCGCAGAAGCTCCAGGGCCTGTGGTGATAAGGTAGCCCGCACATCCATGAACGGGCCTGCTCCGGCTGCCCACCCAAAGCTGACCTGCTGCCGGATGTTGGCGCAGAAGGCCATGTCGGGGTCCAGCTTGCTGTGGTGGAACAGATCTGTCTTCTGCAGCTCAGCCCGCAAGGCGCTGCCCTTGATCAGGTAGACGTTCGAGATATAGGGCACGTTCCAGACACCACTGATGGGGAGAGAGGGAGATGGAGGGGGCCGCAGGCCGGCGGTAAGGAGCAGAGGCGGGGGGCTGGTGGCTAGAAGAAGGGGGAAGTCACAGGCTGGGAGAGCATGACAGTGCCGATCCAATTCCCTCACCCTGGGCACAGGGCCCAGGGTAACTGTCAGAAAGTCCTTCTGTGTGTCTGACTGCAGTCTTCCTTGCTTCAGGTTTAGCGGGAATTAGAGGGCAACAAGGACTGGAATCCTGGGGCGGACAGTGCTGCAAGCCCAGGAAGAAGACAGACGGGGGGGTGGGGGTGCCCCCCACCCCACGGAGCAGGTACTCACACACGCCGCCTCTGCACGATGTCCACGTAATCCTCCGAGCGTGCGTAGTAGCCGTCTGCACTCAGTGCCCCCCAGAAGTTTGACCACAGCCTCCCGTGGCGGGTCATCAAGGGGGCGATGACATTCCTGAGGAAGGGAGCGCCTTAGGGAAGGCCCTCTGCCCACTGGGAGCTTGGGGCCGATTTATCTCTGTCGGGGGGGGATGGGGCAGAGAATGCCTTTGAACCTGCAAGCACCTCTCTGGGGCAGGACCTGAAGAAGGGTTGGGCCCATCTAGTACCTAGTCTCTCCCCCAGGACAGCCAGGAACAGAGGGTGAGAGAAGCGGGCAGCTTGGAGCTTGCAGAGGGAGGTGGGGAACATCTTGGACCCAGACAAGGTTGCTGGGCTGGGGCAAGCCCAGGGTAATATAACAGGCGTGGCCAAGGCACAGGAGGAGGAGAAAGGCGGGGGCGGGGCTCTTGGCCTGGGCCCAGGCCAATCACGCAGGGCAGTGCTGGGCCTGCGCGGAGGCCCCTGCCCTCCCGCTGTAGCCCACCCACAGCCTCACTTGTTCTGCTCGATCAGCAGCCTCAGGATTTTGGGCTCTGTCAGGGCCACGTCGGCATCCACGCTGAAGTAGTAGGTGCAGCCACGGTCCTGTCGGCACAAGTCCCTGCGGGCAGGGGGACACAAGGTCAGCCTCCCCTGAAGCTGTGTTCTCCACCCCTCCGAACGTCTGTGATCACCAAGCACCAGCCAAGGGCCACCCCACATGCATGTTGGCACCAACAGCCTTGAAGGTCCCACCTGACACCATGACCTAGAACCTGGGCTACTAAACTCTCAGGATGAAAGCCCAGAGCTTGACAACTGGTACCAAGTGACCTGAAAACCCTGGTACCGGGGAGAGCACGGCCCACAAACAGGTTCCTACACTCCCTGAGGCCAGAGAGTAAGCTGGTTCTGCCTTCCTGGGGGCCGTTTGGTAACCTGTACCAAAGCCCTAATAATTTCTGTCTTTTTTATTTATCTTGTCCAAGGCTCAGCAAACTACATTCCATGGTCCAAATCCAGCCCGCTGCCTGGCTTTATGTGGCTTGGGTGAGCTACGAATTGTTTTACATTTTTAAATAGTTAAGAGAAAGAATCAAAAAAGATTTGCATGAAGATCATACGAAATTTAAATTCCATAGATAAGATTTTGTTGCCGCCCAGCCACGCTCAAACCTGCTCCACCAGCAGAACGGGGTGGCTGTGGCAGAGCCCACGAAGCCGGTTTATGCAGATGTGCTATCTGGCCCCTGACAGGAAGTCTGCCAGCCTCACATCTGGATGGTCTAATTCTTCCGTAGTCAATACAGATTACGTGTTTGTTTTAATAACGAAGGGGAAAATCAGAGATTATTTTCTGCTTGTCAGCGTTTATTTGACTTCTGGTCCACCAGTCCTTCCTCTTTTTGTCTGATTTGCCTCCTGAACCCTAATGACACTGCCCGGCCCCAGCCGGGAGCCCCAGCAGCTCACAGGGACAGAGATTACTTTGCCTATTTAACTGAGGACCGGACAGGGGCGGGAACATGCAGGAGACCACACAGTCTTGTGAACTCCTTTCTCCCGGCCTGGGGTTCCTGACATGACACCATGGCCCCTCTGCCCACCGTTAGAAGAGATAAACACAGTCCTCCCAGCCCCCAACTCACGCGCCCATGTTCCTGGCATCAGCATTCGCCATCCGCACCTCGGGGCCCACCAGCTTCATGGACTGGTACTCGTCACCATGCTCCGCCAGGAACTGCTCCACCTGTGCCTTGTGGTGTTGTTCCTGGGGGGTGGGACACAGAGAATGAGGAAACAGTGTCCACCCCATGGACCACAGCACCTTCTGCTACTACAGGCTGCTCCTCTTCAATCCTGGCACATCTCTAGCCACCTGCTTCCCTCCACCTGCTTCCCTAAACTCCAGACCTTCGGCCTGGTGTACCCTACTCTAGCTATTCCTGCCCATCCTCCCCTGACCAGGCCATGTCCACTAGCCTCTTAAAGGCCTCTGTCACCAAGACAGCACCCCAACCCTGCAGGCCTCACATCCACAGTCATTAATTCTGTTGGGCTGAGGTGTGGCCCAGGGGTCTGCTTTGCTACAAAACACTCCAAGTGATGCTTAGATGGCACTTTGAGAATCAGCAGCCCACATCCGGGGCCCCCTGCATGGGGAAAGGGAGAGAGCTGGTCCTTAAAACCAAACCCAGGCTCTCGCGCAAAGCCTGGCTCTGCTACAATCAGCTGTGTGGCCTTAGACAAGTCTCATCACCCGCCTCGGCTTCCGTTTCCTCTCTTGTAAAAAAGGAGGTATCATGCCTCCCTCACAGGGTCACTATAAGGAGTCAACAAGTCAGATGGAGCACACAGTAGGTCCTTAAACACTGTCTGTGACACTTCTCTTTTTCTATCCAGAGTCACAATTCATGGGTGTGCTGTTTGATGTCCCAGGAAAGCTGGAAACCTCCCAGAGGCAGGGTCTTCATCCTTCTCCTATCTCCACGTGGCACAGCTCAATGAATGTCTGTGACATAGGCAGAGAGCTGAGCCAAGGATGGGGACCATAAGTCCCTGAGGGTAGATTACAGGCTGTCAGGGCTGAAAGGTCCCGGGAAGGGGTGACCCTAAATGGAGCAGCTGAAACTGTAAGGAAGACAAGGAGCCTTGAGAGTAGGTAGGATTCAGAGAGTGTATGTGGGCTCCCAGTTAGGGAAACTGGGAGAAGCAAAGGCTGTGAGAGGTAGGACTTTATCTGGCTAGGAAGGAGAGGAGGGGAAGGGCGGGAACTAGGAATGCTGATTCCAGGCCTGCTCCCCACAGAGCAGCAAGCCTCAGGGGCCCCCCAATTCTCCAGAAAATACTCAAGGAATGAAAACCAATTTGATTATCACCAGGTCAAATTAGGAAGGAACGAATGGGGCAGGGAGGGGAATGATGCTTATGACAATAGCTAAGAGCACCTATTGTGTGCTGCCTGTGAACCAGGCACCTTTCTATGAATGTTGACCTGGTTGACCTTTGTAGCAATTCTGTGTCATCAGTACTATTATTATCCGTATCCAATAGATGAGAAAACGGAAGCACAGAGTGGGTGAATAACACACACTAGGTCACACAGCCAATATAAGCACTGGTGCTAGAATTCAAACCCAGCCAGTCGACCCAGTGACTCGCAGATACAGCCCACTGCTCACTCCCACTTGGTCCAGATAAGCTTGGCTCAGTCAGTTCCTCAGAGGTCTCAGGCTACCTTGTGAGGCTGGGCCACACAGTGACCCCATCGTGCACCTGCTACTCACGTGGTTGTGAATGAAAAGCCGCATCCGTTTCCGGGGGTAGTGGAGGCGCAGGAGCCGTTGGAAGAACAGGGACAGGAACGGTGTGGGCTGTTCGACGAACACACCGACCAGGACTATGGGCAGAGCTTCATCCTGCATAGGGACGGGGTGGGGTAAGAGTCCACCAATGTCCAGCCACTGAGAGATCCAGAATCAGAGGCAGAGAAGCATGTGAACTGAGAAAGACCAGGGCCTGGACCAGAGAGCTCTGAGCAGGCTGTGCAGGTTGGCAGAGGTAGGGATTGGCAGGAAGGCAGGAGGCTGTTCCTGCTGGGGACGAGGAGCAGCATGAGGGCCGACTAGAAGCAAGGACCGGTTGATGGCAGACAGCAGGGAGAGATTGGCTGACATGAGGTTTGAAGTGGGCCATAAATGAAGAGTCGATTTGTGGGATGAGGATGGGGCTGCACGAGAGCCTGAATGACCAGGCAGAAGAAACTGGAATTCAGGCATCTGGGGGAAGATGAAACCATGTGCAGTCTGAGAAGGCTTCCAGGAGGAGGTGCCTGAGTGAGGAAGAGGATGCAGCCCCGAATAGGGAGGTGATCCCTTTACCTCCCACTAAAGACAATAGTTTCTTCCAGAATCACCCAACTTCCCCTGCCCCAGGGGATGGAGTCCCTGGCCCCCAGCCTCCTTACCCCAATGCCCTTGAGGCTGCGCAGGCCCTCCTCACACACTATGCAGCCCGTCTCGAAGGTCCAGAAGCGTGGGATGTAGTTGCCCAGGTAGTTCAGCTGCAGCTGTGGGAGACCAGGGGCTTGAGAAGGGCCGGGCCAGCCCCACCCACCTGCAGCCACCTGAGCATCTCCCTGGGCCCCTGCTGCCCCGCCCCCACCATCTGCCACCCCTAAGGGGACAGGAATGCGACTTTATTTTGGGTGGGCCTTGGAGAGCATGTTCGCCCCCTGGGGGTCACCGAAGCTGCTCTGTGTGAGGGCAGAGGGAGGACTCGGCACTCTGGTGCTCCTTCATCCCCAGATCTCCTGGGAACCTGCACAATGCAGGTTCCTGGGCCCTGCCCCTAAGGGATTCCAATCAAGCAGCTCTCGGGTGGGGTTGGAAAATCCTCGTTTGTGACATGCTCCCACTGCATGTGGCTCTGAGTGTGACGGAGGACCACACTCAGAGAAATGTGCTGCGAGCCAGGGGCCAGTTTCCCAGGGGCCGGTCTGCACTGCAGCCCCTTCTGTAGCTCCAAGAGCACGGGGACCAGTCTGTCATGCCCACGACTGACTACACTTCATGCCCCGGTGCAAACTTTCAATAAATATTTGTTGAATGCAGAAACGAGTCTGCCCCGGGGTGAGAGCGTGTGGATGACTCAGGGCGGCCCAGCCTAGGCCTGATGGGCACGGCGGCCTCCTTTGTGTCCCATGGCCCGGCAGGCTGGACAGGGCATCACCGACCACCACAGTAAGGAAAGAAGGTGTCACACTGAACTCAGATGTGAGGTCAGAGTCAGTGAGCTCACAGTGGGGCCCAGGTGGGTGGCCCTGGCCCCAAGGAGAAGATGTGTGGTCACAGGAAGAGCAGAATCGGGCTGGGGCCCCTTCCCACTCTCCCCAGAGGCCGGGACCCCTGCCTACCTTGGTGGGCCCATTGCCATGAATCAAGACAGGAAGGGTGTCGTAAGCCAGGTTCCGCGCTCTCACGTGGCCCATTTCAAACTTGAGCACGACCTCATCTGAGAGTCAGAACGCAAAGAGCCAGGGTCAGACCCAAGAGATCAAGCTCAGGAGCTGACAGGCTGGGCTCGAATGCCAGCTCTCCCCCTGGACGAGTCACGTCACCTCTCCAAGCCTCAGTTTCCTCATCTGTAAAATGGGGATAGGAGCGGGCAGGTTCCATGTCCAGTGAGCACTTAGCACCACGCCTGGCACATGGTGAGCACAGCATCCGCAGCAACCCCTATTATTTATTGTGATTATTTATATGAGACCTGGTAGCAGGTGACGGGAGAAGGTGAAGCCCCAGAACATCCCAGCTCCAGACACGGCTCAGACGAGCCCCACAGACAGGGTCTGGGAGGCGCCTGCTCTGACAGGCACGCAGAGCAGCACTGAGAATATGCCAGCCACACAAGGAGGCCTGGACGGGGCGGGGGACATGTCCTATCCTGCTGGAGAGAGTTCCTGGGGCAGGGTCCTAACCCCCATGCTCAGGCCGCGTTAGTCTGCACACGTGATAGGCTTTGTGGTGGGTGACCCCATGAAGGGAGCCCTTCAGTGTGAATTCCTGGCCCGCCCAAGAGGTGATCTGGACCCTTCTTAACCTAGGTTCATGAACTCCCAGAAAGCACAGGCCAAAAGGGCATGATGTTCCCGCACTTTCCTGAGAAAAAGGGATCCGTGCACCCATAAAATCAGCAATCAGATCTGGCCCAACTTCTCTTTTCTAAAGATGAGGAAACTAAGGCCCGGGGTATGAGGGAGGTAGGTGTGTGTGTGTGTGTGTGTGTGTGTGTCTTGCCTGAGGTCACCCAGCAAGACAGTGGCATAGCAAGGTCATCACCAGCCACAGATCTGGGGTCAGCCCAAGGCTGTTTGCAGTTTCAAAGACCAAACAGCCTCTCTGCTTCCCAGCTCCCTTCCAGGTCAGTCCCTGTCCCCAGCCCAGGAAGCCTTCACCTGGAAAGTTAGAGGTCAGGGGAAGCAGGTGAAGCAGGTTCACCTGTAAGGACCAGAGATGCAGGGCAGGGGCGGTACCTGCTGTGTGCATTGCCCATCTCCTCCCGGGTTGAGTGGCTGGCTCTCTTCCTGCCCTGGTGTCTGGTGGGCTATGTACGCTGACCTCATGACCCTCCTTTCTCCACACACAGAGAGACACAGCTCTGCCCCAGGACACCCGGGTGGTCTCTGGGGGTCTGGGGCTGGGGTGAGTGACCTCCCAGCATAATGGGCAGAGAGGAACTAGCCCATTCTCCTCCTTGGGCTTAGGCCCTGCCTGGAATCCTCATCTCCTTCCTACCACCCCTCTCTCTATCCCCTTCCCATGGGGGCTGCTCACCCAAGGCTCCATCCAGGTTCTGGAAGATACGGCAGCGGTGGTCCAGGGTGATATTGATCTGCTCCTGCAGGAGAGAGGGCACCAGGCTGCAGCAGGGTCAGGCCCTGGCAGAGGTCAGGGCTCTATCACGACCACTGTGAGCAGCCTGCCTCCCACCTCTGCTATTTCCTCTCTCCGCACCCGCTTTGCCCTGTAGCATCAAGACATCCGGGAGCCCTGGGGAAGCCAGCCAGTGGCCAAGTCCCTGGAATCTACTGATCTAGTGGCTCTATTCACACAAAACCAGGGGATCTCAGACCTGGAAGGAACCTAAGGAATCAGCTGGTTCCACTACAACGCCACAATAATAATAATAATAATAAAGACTTGTTTAGCACTCTAGTGTGTGCCAATCACTACTCTAGGTATTATATGTACATTCATTGATTGAATCCATGCAACATCCCTATAAGGAAATACCATCATCACTGCATTTTACAGATTTAAAAAACGAAGCACAGTGTCTACAGTTATCGGCCACCCTGAATAAGCCCGATCTCGTCTGATCTCGGAAGCTAAGCAGGGTCAAGCCTGGTTAGTACTTGGATGGGAGACCATCTAGGAAGACCAGGTGCTGTAGGTGTAAAATAATAAGGGATTATAAGCTGACAAGGTCCTTACAATCTGTGAAGTCAAACAAGGGTTGCTTCACTTAAAAAATTTTTTTAATTAAAAAAAAAAAAGGCACAGAGAGGTCGGGTGACCTGTCCAAGGTCACATAGCTCGTAAGTAGCTGAGCGGGAGCGGGCATCTGAACCCGGATAGCCTGCCCCTAACATCCCTGATCACGGCACAGTGCTGCCTCTTTAAGACTTGACTGTCTCATGGAGCCCTAGGCCAGGACAAGAAAGGGCCAGGGCACTCTAGGCTTGGACCTCATCCCATACAGAGCAGTTCTACTCTCAGAGTTTAGACTCTGGGCTTCTGCAAATGATGACACTGGAGGCAAAGGGGAAGGAGGAAGGGCTGAGTTAACAAGAAGATCAAGTTCATCATTTCCACTGCACAGAACAACTGCTACATTTCATCACTTCGTGGATGATAGAAACTGAGACCCACGGGGGGAAGTGACTTACC
Source organism: Macroglossus sobrinus (assembly GCA_004027375.1). Classification (NCBI taxonomy): domain Eukaryota; kingdom Metazoa; phylum Chordata; class Mammalia; order Chiroptera; family Pteropodidae; genus Macroglossus; species Macroglossus sobrinus. The sequence continues at coordinate 81,510 of PVKZ01003523.1, forward strand.
CTAGGCCACACAGCTCAGCACGGATGGGGGTTGGGAGGTAAGCAGGGAAGAATCCAGGAAGCCTGACCCCTTAGAGTTCCCTGAGTTTCCTGTCTACGCAGAAGATACTGACTGGGTCAGAGGCTGCCGTAGCCTGGTTCTGCCACCTCTACTTGGGAGACAGGCTTAGAGACCTGTCAAGCTCTCATCAGGAACTTTCCCAGCTCAGCCTGTCAGTTCTTTTCATCACCATCACCACCACGGGGCATGAGGCTGTAAATTCCTTGTCTCCCTACTTGAGAGTCCATGAGAGCAGAGACCCTGACTGTCTTGTTCACGGCCATGTCCTTGCCCCCTATCTGATGGTGTCTCCCACATAGTAGGTGTTCAATAAATATCTGTCCAATAAATGAGTGAATCAATGAATAGATAAATGGGGGTGTCAAGACCAACCTAAGGGTTCAGGCTCCCAGTGGAGCCTGGCCTGTGGGCTCCAGGATTCCCCAGCCCTACCCACTGCTTCTTACCCTCTTCTCCGGGTCCAAGAAGATCTTAGTGTAAAAGAGCTGGTCACTGTCACTGTCCTGGCCCTCCCACTCGGCCACCAGTTTGCTGAGGTTGGGGGCATAACCGATGAAGCCTGGGGTTTGCATGCGGACACACAGAGACAGACACTTAGCTTCTAGGCTCTAAGCTGGGGCCTCTTTCCAGCCTCCCCTCTCACCTACTTCCTACTCCTTTACCCACAAGCCCTGCCTCCTCTCAGAAGTCCTCCTAGATTGATGTCTATAGGCTGAAAACAGCCTGCCAGTTAATGTCACTTGGCCATGAGTTCCCACTGAGCCCAGAGAGAAAGATCAATGGTGCCCACTAAATAGCACCGGCTCAGATGCCAGGCACCACACAGGTAATGAATGAATAGATTAGACCAGGAACCCTAGAGAGCAGAGCTGATGAGGCCCATGCTCGGAGTCCCTCTTCAACGGTCATCTGGGACACCTGGTCCAGAGAAGGGCAGAGGCTGGGCCAAGGTCACACAGCACATGGGGGCTTAGAGCGAAAAGTCCACACGGGTGGGTCCCTGGCTATGGGACAGACTGGTGAGAGGAAAAGAGACATGGGTGGGCAGCCAGAGAGGGCCCTGCCCCAGGGGACACTGCTACCCCTGGCCCAGGACCAAGCCATCTGAATGAACTCTCTCATCCAGGGGTGAAAAGTGCCAGGAGTGAATTTACTTTCCGTGGATGAACAGAGGAATTCAAAACAAAACGAGGATTTCATTCTCTGTACAATGGGCAGCCGCGGAATGAATGATGTGTGCAGATCTGCATCTGGCTGCTGGGTGCAGAACAGAAGTGGAAGTGGGTGAGGATGGAGGCTGGCAGAGCAGTTTGGAGGCCACCACAGAGGGCCAGTAGCCTAGCGAGGCGGTGGCAGTGGGTGCAGACCCGAGAGGGCAGATTCGAGAGATCTTTTGAGGTGGGAGCAGTGTGACTCTCGAATGTCGGACTGAGGGGGCGGAGGGCAAGGGAGGAATCACGGTTTGGCCCTGTGCAAATGGGTGCCTGTTAATAAGATGAGGAAGACTGCAGGGGAAGCAGATTTAAGCGTTAAATGATAATAATAATAATCAGTTCTACTCAGGACATTCTGCGTTTAGAAACCTGAGCGACATCAAGCAAGCGGGGATCCTCAAGGGGCAGCCGGGGGAGGCCACTCGGCCCTGCCACACACGCTCCTCACCTCCGGAGCCCAGGAACCTCTTGCCATCGGACACCGCTGGGTACTTGACCTCCAGCCTGCGGTCCGGGTAGATGAGCTCCTCGGCGGAGAAGACCACCTGGCTCCGGGCCTGCCGGAACTTCTTCAGGAGCTCGCGAGGCCCGGACGCAAACACCACGTCGTAGCTGCGGCCAGGGTGGGGAGAGGATGGGGCAGAGGCGGGCAGGGGCGCGGTGAGGGCGCAGGCGGGAGGAGACCTGGACCGAGGCCCTCCGCAGATCTCAAGCCTCCACAGTCCAGCGGATGGATCTGCCCCATTGGCCCCGACTCCATCCACCGTGTTTCCAGCCCCGCCCCTGGGAGAGTGATGGTCCCCATAACCTGTGCCCTTCTCACATTCATTCAGAGCATGGCTTGTCATACCCGGGCAGGTCCCCTTGCCCATCTTCTCACCAAGAACGGGAACAGGCTACATAAGAGGGCCTTTCCACAGACCCCCTAAAACTGGTAGGCAACTTTAGCCAGGGTGATCACCCCTCATCCCCGACATCCTGGGAGGGCCTCCCTTTAGGATATTCTGTCTCTCTCTCTCTCTGCTGAGGGGCCCCACCCAGGAAGCCCCTAGCCACCGACCTGTCTGTGAAGAGAATGACCAGGTTCTCCTTGTCTGCATGCTTCTCCAGAGCTTTCTTCAGCAGCCGGACTTTCAGCCCTCCACCTGCTGATGTCACCTTCTCCACATTCCAGTCCTCCCCCAGGCCCAGTGCCTGCAGAGAAAGGCCCCTTCGAGGTGGTCATGTGACCATGACTGGCCAAACTACTCCCCTGGTCTTGGGTTTGCACATGTGACCCAAGCACAGCCTATCAGAGTGTTTCCTGGGACTGTTCTGTTAAAACTAAAGGAAACCTGTCTTTTCTCCTGAGCTTAAGAAGCTGGGGCACGTGAGTGTATGGTTGGTGGTCATCTTGCCACCATGTAGAGGAAACACGTCTGCAAATGAAAACACACAGGGCCTAGAAGTGAAAAGGCAAAGCCTTTACTGGGCCTGAACCCCTAGATCCAGCTATGCCTGAAGCAACACCCTGCTTCAGCCCTCACTCATGTGAGCTAATAAACCTTCCTTCTGGCTTAATTGCCACTAGATCGAAGCTATGTATAGGCAGTGACATGGCCTGTCTTGTCCATCATCCCCAGCGCCTACCACTGTGCCTGACACAAGGACACTCAGCTACATGGAGAAAAGTTTCCCTGCGGGGCTCAGCCCCACAAGCCACACGCAGAGGACACCAAGCCCGTGACGCTGACAGACACGCTTCGGCCCGTGTTTCCTCAGAGCAGTGTTTGTACAGGTAAGGCCTCCTGACTGTGGCCGTCCCCAATCAGAGCTGTGGACATGCTGGTTCCCAGGCCAGCCTCTGACCTACCACCCCCACCCCCCAGGGGAGCCCCATCCACACTAACGCTGGGCGCCACCTCCCCCCGACTTCCCCCACACTCTCCATTTCCAGCCTCTCCTGGACTTTACATTCTTCCCCCCACCTTGCTTTTCCTAACTCATCTTCATCTTTCCGTCTTCCAGAAGCTTCTCCTTTGGCTCCAAGTCGGTGGAGGAAGAGCGGACACCCGGCCCCTGGACTCTCCCTTCTTCACCCCTCGGCCATCTTTGCCCCACCCCAGGGAGCCCCGTTACCTGGATCTTGTAGTTGAAGAACTGGGCTGAGCGCTTGAAGCGTCGGAACCCCTCAGTCTCCTTCGTGGCCACCGTGAGAACCAAAAGGTTGTCTAGGGACAGAGAAGGGTGTGGAGAGTGGGAATGGAGGTTGAGGACAGGTGACAGGCAGGAGCGGGTCACTGTTCCCACTCTTGTTCTTGTCAAATCCCACAGGATGTGTCATTATGTCCATTACAGACATAGCCTAGGCCCAGTTAGGAAGGGACATGCCTAAGGTCACTCAGCTGGTTCGTGACAGAGCTGGGATGAAACCTGGGTCTCCCAATTCTCCTCCAAGCTCCATCGTCCCAGTTACCAACCAAAAGCCCCCTGTGGCTTTAGAGGACTACGGCCAAGCACAGGGGCAGAGAGAAGGATTCACACTGAACACCAGGAGGACCTCTCCAGCCACTGTCGGACCTTAGCCATCACTATCCATGCCTGTGCCCAAGGCAGTCATTGCTAACTCATCCCAATAGACTTTCTTGCTGAGCCTCACTCATCCTTGGATTCTCCCAAAACTGTGAGAACCAATGAGAGTCAGCCTGTAGTAGAAACCGACTTAAAACCCTAGCCCTTTGGCCAGAGCAGATGTACTGCCTTTTTAACAAGAGCCCTCTCTCGGGCTCTGTCGTGTGGCTCACCTCTGCAGTGGAGCCTGCAGAACAGCATCTCCGGGAGCTCTGGGAAAGCACCTGCCCCCCACACCTCCGCACCCAAGGCCACACTTTGAGGCTGCATTCTCTGAAAAGTGAAGGCTCTGTAGCTGGCCTGCCTTGTCAGAATCCTAACTCTGCTCCTTACCAATCGTGTGACCTTGGGCAAGTCCCTGATCTTTCTGAGCTTCAGATTTCCCCTTGTAAAATAGGGATCATAATAGTACCTACTTCCCAGGGCTGCTGGACAAATTCTACGAGATCAGGTTTGTAAAATCCTTGTTGGGATGCTGGCACATGCTACGAGCTGTTACTGGTGCTGGTCAGTGAGAGGCAAATGCCTTGCTCTGGCATTCAAGGCTCTTGCTGATCGGCCGATAACGTATTCATTCCGTCCACCAAGTGGACCCTTCTCCAGCCAGGAGTCCCTCCTGCTGGGCTCCTCCCTCCTGCCAGGACTCCCTCTCCCTAACCTTCCTCCAGGTCCCAGTGCCAGTGACACCTCCTTCCCTGTCACCACCTCTATGGAGCCCTCTCAGATTTCTCCTGACCTCTCTCCTGCCCCCAGATGCAGGCTCCCACTTTGCAGCACTCATCATTGCTCCCCTGAGTGAGTCTTACTTCCCTGGGGTCCAGGACTTCACAGTTTTCCAGATGAAAAGATCCACCATGGCTAGGCCGGCAAAGGCGGGTAAGATACCCTCACTTCACCCCAAGAAGTCAGGAAGAGCCTGGGCTAAAAGAACAAAGGGGTCCAGCCTGGCAGAGCCAGCTGTGCAGAAGGCAGGCTGCTGGCCCCAGCAGGGGGCTGGCGCCAGGCAGCCTGGAAGGGATTGGCAGGAATCCGCTGGGGATGGGCCCAGGGACCTGTGGAAGAAGGGGGTGGAATCCCTAGGCAGGTGTAGAGAGGAGGCCTCACCACCTGACCCTGGAGTCCAGTAAAAAGGGGTGCTGCTCGCCTTTGGGGAACGGCTCCCCCTAACTCCTGCCAAGATGGTTAAGAGCCCTCCTCCCCAGCTGAGGAGAGCCGGAGCCGCCTGCTCTGAGGCCCTCTTGTTGTCCACAGAGGCTACTGGGGACAGGAAGAGTGTCACGTTTCATGGATGGAAAAAGCCAGTGTGTGCGTCTGTGTGAGATTCTGGATTCTCCACTGGATCAGGGCTCCTGAAGTCAGGCAGCGGGGGAAGGGCAGGGCCTGGGGGGTCTTGAAGCCCCTTTTACAGGTTTTCTGCTTCCCAACAACAGCAACGGCGATGGCTGCCCCGTACTGAACGCTTCCTGCGTGCTAGACTCTGCTCTAAGCACCTGGCACCCAGTAACCCCCTTACCAGTTAGGAACCCAAGGCTCAGACGTGCTGAGTAAGTTGCCCAAGGGAGCCAGGAAGTGGCGGCACCAGGATTTGGGCTCAGAGGCCCGGACCCAGAGTCCTATCTTCTCACTTCTGCACACACTGCCCACGCCTGGCACCACGGCCAGGTATGTCTCCCCATCTGTCTAAGAAGACAGACCCTGCCCACATACCCACCCACCTTCCTCCTGCCCAGGCTGTCCTGTCTCTGTATTCCTGGTTGCTGCCATGTGCCTGCAATGGGGCCTTAACAAACCCTGTATTCCTCAGGCCACACAGCACCTGCCTCCCTGGCCGAGACCCCACGAGATCACTCAGTCCAGAAAGTCCCAAACCTGCCTGCAAGTCAGCATCACAAGCGGGGGATGTGAAATTCAGACTCATGGGTCCCAGGCCCCCAGGTCTGAGATGGGCCCAGGAGTCTGATTTTTCCTACATTCCCCAGGAGATTTCCGATTTGTCCACATTGGGAAACCTCTGGTTCAAGCCATCCCCTGGCCCTCTGACGCCGAGCGCCAATGCAGAGCCCTGGGAGGTGGCTCACAGCCAGAGAATGCAAGGCAGTCCCCTCCCCCAAGGGACCCTGGCATCACCTGTTAACACCCCATGAAACTGCTTCAGTGACCTCAGCCTGCACATCATGTGAAACTCACTCCTTCCCCATGAAGGTGCCCCAGGCCCCCTCCTCCAGGAAGCCCTCTTTAATTGCATTCCCTCATCCGGTCAGTCCTCAGCCCTTGCAATCTCGGCATGTCTAGCAGTTGATGTACCAGGATAAACCCGATCCTCCCTTTGCCAAGCCATGCCCACACTTTTATTTCCTTGGTCTCCCTCTCCCTCGCCATTTCAGCGACTGAGTGTGACTTAGGCCTGGTGTGCACTGTCCTACAGAGACTATGGGAAGGTGATGCTAGTAAGTGCCACCACTGGGGGAGCCCTCCCTAGATGCCTGGCACTGCAAGAAGTGTCACATTCATTATCACATTTAACCATCAACACCCTAGGAGGTAGGCATTACTTCTGTCCCCCTCTATAGGTGAGGAAACTGAGGCACCAAACGCCTACATAACCTGCCTGAGGCCACGGAGTCTCAAAGTGAGAAAAGAATACTCTGGAATTCCCAATGCCCGTGCTCTTCATCTCGTCATTTTCCGATCCAACGTCTCCGATGCGGAGACTCACCCGGAGACTGAGTCCAGCACTCCAGCTGCCTTCTCTCAGATTCCCCAGGTGGACACCCAGCCCCAGTCGTGAAGTGAGGTCTTTTCTAACTCACAGGGGCCTGGTCAGAGCTCTGGTCAATGGGCTTCGATGTGGAGGCCTCGAGCACCAGGGCCCACCCACCTGAGGGCCCAACGAACCAACTTCTGTCGGGTCCAGCTGCCGCCCGGGACTGCAGCCAGGGCCCCGCCTGACACCTGGAGCTTTCAGCCCTCCTGACAGCGGCCCAAAGTCCATCAGTGGTTTCCCCAGACGGACGACCCGAAATCCAGGGTCAGCAGAGATAAACAAGACAGTGGAGTGGCAGAGAGAGACCGCTGGGCGGGTAACTGAGTCCGTCTGCTCCTGTTTCCTCACCTGCATAACGGGAATAATAACGAGAACGTGCCCTCCCCCAGGGACCTCGGGAGGATTAAAGGAGCTGACGTCCGTGAGTGCTCAGCGTGGTACTTGGCCGTGGCAGACACGTGTTCTGAGAGCTGTGCATGGGTGGGTGCCGCCCCAAGGGGGTGCAGATGGGGGAAGAGCCCTTCCTGTGAGCAAGAAGGATGCAGAGAGGCTGAGCCGCGGGCCTTGGGGAAGAGCAGATACCTCTCTGGGGTTCTAAAAGGAGGCTGGGAACTTAGGCTGTGCTCTAGCTAATGTCCCCTCTGTCCCAAGTAATGCCAGCCCAGGCAAGGGACTGGATGCTCAGTTGTGGCCTTGGCTCTCAAGCATTGTCATGACACACCCCGTCTGCTCTCCGGGGAGGTGGGAATAAATGAATGAATGAATGAATGAATGAATGAATGAAGTTCATTCCTCCCCCAGCCTCCATGCTCACCCCATGCTTGACCAGAAGCCATAAACAGGGCTGGGCAGAATGGCAGAAGATGGGAACCGCCAGTGCCTAGTTGTCAACCTTGCCTCCCTGGGCCTGGCCACCCACTCGTCCGTGTGGCCTCAGGGCCTCCTTAGACTTTCCCTGCCTGACTCCTGAGACATTTCCGTTACCTGCCAGCAAGACCTGGAGCCCCACCCGAGCCCCGCTGACATCCCTGGGGCCTCAGACCACAGCAGCAACAGCCTCTGGTGAGTCCTTCCTTCTCTATATCAAGGCCTGCAGCGAAAGGCGTGTGCCCAGGGAGAGAGCAGGCGTTGGCTAGAAGCCTCTACAAAAGGGAGAGAGAATGGGCATCTGGACACTGTCCTGCCCCCTCAGCTCTATGGCACTGGTGTTTGGATGCTTTGTTGAAGGCCTTCTTCTGTCCCCACCCACACTGGTCTCAGGGGTCCCCCAGGGCCCCTTACGCACAGGGCTCTCTGAGAGCACAGGGTTGTGTCTCCCCCAGCAGGCTCTCTGAGAGCACAGGGTTGTGTCTCCCCCATCAGACTGGGCAACCCTTGGGGTGAGGAGCTGTGCCCCCACCCCCACATTGGGAGTCCCCTAAAAGTGAAAACAGTCCATCTTCCTTTCCATGTGTGGAATCCACGGGTGTTCAGACGGGTGGACAAGCTGCCAAGAGCATCTCCGCCCACCATACCCCCAAGTCTCCATAGCAAATCCCCTGCCCCACCCAAGGCCTTCCTGTGCCCAAGAGGGACACACGGTGTTGTCCTTAGGACCGCCTCAGTGGAACATTCCTCAGTAGCTGCCCCATCCCAGCCACCTGGTGTTGGACTCAGAGTCCTAGCCCAGCCAGGGAAAGGGAGAAGCTGGCCTTTTGGGGGGCTGCTGGGGTGCTCCCTCCCTGACAGCAGTCACTGGGCAGCTTGGGCAAGGCCTACAGGAAAAACTACCATCCCACGCTGTCCTCCTGGCAAGCAGGCTGAGGGTCCCACCTCAGCTGGGCAGGCTCCTCCAGGTAGTGTCTCCAACCAACAGCCCCCCCATCCATAAGAGGGGTTTGCAGGAATGAGCAGTGGATCAGAGTCCCAGTCAATGACTATCTTCAGCCAGCCCTGGCAACCTGAGACCACGTGTTTAACCTTTCAGGGCCTCGGTCTTCCCATCTGCAAAATGGGGCTAACGATTCCTTACAAATCAAAGGGGTCTGAATGGAGCAAGGGAAGCACAGAGCCTCAGCCTGAGAGTGGTTTGACATTGACCTCATGCCTGGTAACCCGCTGTCTCTTCCCCATCAAAGAGTGCTTACTATCTACCAGGTTCTTTACCTGGACTTTACTTTATCTCAGTGACACACTGAATCCTGCACTCTCTGTGGCGGCTGCCTTGTGTCTACTCTGCCCCCTCCCATCGCCTGCTCGGGGTCAGGGCGCCTGAAGCCTTGTCACTGATTTGGTCCCTCTCCGATTCACCTGGGCTTCATTATGAGGGCTTAGAGGTTTTCTCATGGGATGGTCTGGGATGAAGGGAGTTCACATACACAGAAGCAGAGGAAAGAGAGGCCTAGGAAAAAAGGATTCCTGGCTCCAGACCAGTGAGTGGACACAGGCCACAGGCCCTTTGCACATACGACCAACCCGGCCCTGTGCTCAGCAGCTCCCTCAATGGATTTTTTTGACCTGTCTTACTGTCCTGCTGGGATACTCCAGGAAAGCTGGCAGCACTGGGCCAGAAAATGCCTTTATGAGCATGAAGCGAAACTCTCACCAACAGTCCTCATCCCATGGAATCCTGGAAAGAGCTCTAGGAAGGAGGCATTATGGCCCCTGTTTTGCAGACGAGCACACCAAGCCTCATGGAGATCAAGTACCATCACTGTACCACCGAGAGACACATGCCCTTGGGCACGACCTGGCACAAATACTCAGGACATGGTGTTTCCCATGCTATCCCCTGATGCAAGGGTCTGCCAAACACTTCCCTGTCCCTCCCACCCCCCAAAGGCTCCCTAGGTCTTTAAGAGTGTGGGCCCACGGAACAGAGCACCATGGAAGGTGTGGCCAGTTCAGTTCTGCTTCCCTGAAATGATCCATGATCTGTGTCCTCCTGGGACTCTCAGATGCCCAGCGGGCAGCCCTGGAGGTGGCCCAAAAAGGGCTGGAGAGGAGAGGAGCACCCATTCAGGAGAGTGGGGCCCATTTTTAAATCCTTTCTGCCTCGGGGATACAAAAGGAGCACTGGACCCAGAGTCCAGCAGACCTCAGAGCAACTAGTCCAGGGCTGGAACACCCTGGACAGTCATGGCACCTGTCTGGGCCTCAGCTTCCTCATGTGAGAGAGTAAGACCCAAGTGGCAGGGGCAGAGTGGACCACAGAGGGCATAGGTGACAGTGCCAACATCTCTGCACCCCACCCCGGCCACCCCTTCCACCCCGCCCCTCCCAACCCGGCGGTCTCTCACCCCCCAATTTCAAGGCCTAGTGGCCCGAGCTAGGCTCTGGAACCAGACACATCTGGGGTGTTAATCTGGTTTCAAGACCCACAAGCTGTTGTGACCTTGGGCAAGTCAATCAACTCTGACGCCTCAGTTTGCCCAGCTGAAAAATGGGGATAACAGAGGGATAACACACAGGGTTGCCATCAGCCTTCACTGTTGCCTGGCCCATAATAAGTGAGCCATAAACAGTAGCCACTGTTATTATTATGAGTGGTATTGTTATTTGTCCCCTTGGGTGCTGACCGGTACCTTGGTCCTTCGACTGTCCTTTCCCTTCCAGATGAACGAATGTGGGAACCACAGCCCCAGGAGAGGAAGTGGTTTGTCCAAGTCATCAGGGAGGCAGTGGACAAGTAGGGGGAACCCAGACTCCCTCGTAAGCCCAGGCCTTCTGTACAGACCAGTCCTTACCAAGGCAGTCCCCAGATCAGCCCTCGTGCCCGCGGCCCGCCCCGGATCCCCGCGCCCGCCCCAGCCCGCGCGCTCACCTTCGGGCTTGGCGTCGTCCTTCGCTTTGGCCAGGAGCAGCCAGCTCAGCGGGGCCAGGAGCAGCAGGGGCCGCATGGCCAGGGAGAGGGGACGCCCGGTCAGCCTGGCGGCACTCGCAGACTGGAAAGTTCGCGACGAGGCTGGAGGTCCGGCTGCCACGCACTGGGCCCGCCCCGGGGGCGGTGTCGCACCGCCCCTCTCCCCCTCCCTGCCGCTCTGCCCGGGGTGTGGGGGGGAGGGTTTTCCTGCAGACGTGCCCAAACGGTGGCTTCTCCGAGTCGGAGCATCTCCCTCCGGGTTTTCCCGCCGGCTCGCCCTCCTCAATCTTCCTTCTCAAAGGGGCTTCCCTAGGACCAGGAGGAGGGGAGCGAGGCAACAATTTCTAGACCCCAGATTCCGCGCCAAGGCTCGATGGTACCAAATAACCGTGAGCCTCAGTTTCCTCGTCTGAAAAGTAGGGATTGTAACAGCATCTATTCGTTGGGTCTTGTACGGGTTAACGGTGTGGTTACCTGGAGCGCACTTAAAACGGCCCCGTGTTCAGCCCCTCAGCAAGACGCAGCTCATAGAGTTTCATTAGTCCTTCTGCAAACCCGTGTGCGTGAAGGTCTGTGCCGCGTGTGGGCCAAAGGTGTTCGGAGGCATCCACACCACTGTCAAGATCTTCCTGGCTGCTGAGAAGGCAGAAAGCGCAGCATCCCACCCCCTACCCGGCAAAAAAAAAAAAAGGGGTGGAGGGGTCACTTAATCTGCCTTATGTACCTGGGAGGTGAAGAAGGGAGCCTCTGAGCCAATGGAAGATCTTGCTCCTGAGGTTTCCTTGATGATTGAATGAATGAATGAATGAATGAATGAATTTTTCAGAAGGGTCACCTCACAGACTGGGTCTTTCTCAAGGCCCAACAAACAACTCAAGGATCTCTAGAACAAGGGCTCCTGGTACAGATGTCAGCTAGGGGTACCCATCTCTGGGGGGCAAAAAACACTCCCTTCCTTGGAGGAGACCCTCAGACAGAGATCCAGGGGCCTCTCACCAGCAGATTAGGCTCCAGTGGAATGGGTGGTGGGTGCAACCCTGGTGGGCAGGGCTGGCTCCCTCTCTCCCAGGGGAACAAAGGGTCAAGGGAGGAGGAATGTCATTGGATGTCAGTGAACAACATAAAGCAGGCCATGCACAGGTGATGAGAAAAGAACTCAACGGTGCCTAAAACGGCTCCAGCAAGGAAAGCGCTCCGAGGTGGTGTTGAGTGGAAGAAGCTGTACACAGGAAGGACAACCCCGCTCAGTAAAAATATATTCTTATAGATACAATGCATAGAGACCACGATAAAAAAAAAAAACAAAAAACGACAGCCAGATGTTTACAGGGATTATTTCTAGGTTGCGGGATTTTATATACATATATTTATATAATATTATATTATTTCTCGATAGCTTTTTTTTTATTGTTTTTAGGATTTTTTTTTTTTTTACAATGAATAGATACTATATGTACAAACTAAACAAAACCAACACAGGATATTTTTCGATGATGGGTACAATCCCTGGGAACCTGGGAAATCTCATGGCACAAAGATTTACTCATCGTAGAGATGGTAGAAGTGAGGCCCAGAGGGACCCAGCAGCGAGCCCAAGGTACAAGGCAAGTAAAGGGAAGAGGCACACATGCAATCCAGGGCCTCTACCACCCAACTGGGACCTGGCGCGGAGAGTTTCTGCAGCTGGGGACAGAGCTTGGTGCCAGAATCCGCCGGATGTTTTTGAATTCAGGAGGATGAAGACTGAAATTCCAGACCCTTCCAGGAGGAAATGGAGAGATGAGCAGAGAGGAGAAGAATGAGCATATGTCTCCAGCTCAGTTTTCAAAACTCTGTTTCATTCCATGCCCACAACAGCCCTTCAAGTCAGGCAGTCAACGCCCTCATTTGTGAAATGAAACTGGCACAGAGAGGTGGAGCAACCTGCTTGAAGTCACACAGCTGATGTGGGACCACAGAAAAGGAGGCAGCTTTAGAACCGAGCTCTAAATTCCCATTTGCTGGGGCCCGAGAACTTCAATGGTGATTTTCTGTGGACAGAAAAAAAAACCCCAGGCAGTGCGGTTCCCATGGCCCAAGTCATTGCAAATTCGGAGGGACAGGAGTCTTGAAGATTGCTGGCCTCCTCTGGAGAAAGGATCAACCCTGGCGAAGCCAGTCCTCTATGCCTTTGATATCTATTTCCTGCTCCCTTCCTCAAATTGCTAGAACTTGAACCCAGTCCAAGCTTCATGCAAAAGAAGAGCTTGTCTCTTTAACCAGGGGCGGCTGCTGCCCAGATGTTACTCCTGGTACGTGCAGCACGTGTTATACACAGTTAAAGGCGCAGGATCCTGCTTTCCTGGGAAGGTACAGAAAGAATGGCTAGCCTGGAGGGCAGTTGTGCAGTGCCACAGGGGTTTTTCTTGCTTTTCTTCTCTTCTTTTATCCATGTTTATTCTTGGCCCACGGAAGAGCTCCGTCCTCAGTGGATAGCCACACCCTGTGTAGCCAGACGGGCAGTCAACTGGCCCTCAGCCTCTCCCCCTCCACCGTTACACCCATCAGCTAGATTCACTGGCACTTAGCCCCTTTAGCAATAATAATAGACTATCCAAGCTGTTCCCCTAAGTAAAAAAACATAAGATTATAGGCTACGATTTTTGTGAAAGAAAAAATATAGATATACTGTATGTTTATATGTCTATATATATATATATATATATCTGTAAGTGAGTAGAATATCTGGAAGAGATTCTCAGGAACCGGTGGCAGTGGTTGTTATCTGCAGAAAGGAACAGATTGGCTGGGGCCCCAGGAAGACTTAATTGTCACTCTTCACCTTTTTGAGCATTCTGAGTTTTGTATCATGTATATGTGTATTCTGCTGCCCAGTAAACATAAATTAAATAATGATTAGTTATTTTAAGCCAGGGTCTTTGCTAAGTGCTTCATATGTTTGTCCAATTTAAACCTTGGAGCAAACCTACTCTGTTTTATGGTCCATATTTTATGGATCAGTTTCCAGGGAAGTTAGTTGACTTGCTAACAAAGAGGAAAACCAAGATTCAAACCACAGGCAGCCTGATGCTAGAGGCCTTGCTCTTGACTCCCTAGCTGTGTTGTAGCTATGTTGTTGACCCTTAGCTGTGAGTCCCTCTCCCTGGGATGTTTGAGAGTGGTAGGGGATTTCAGTGCACAAATAATGAGCCTTCTCTTTGCCCTAGGAATCTGCTTCCAGGAATTGCTCCCCTAGAAACATTCGCACAAGTGGACCAAATTATATGCCTATTACATGGGTGTTTGTAATAATAATTTGAAAAAATGATGTGGGTTACATTTACTGAGCACTTATCACGTGTCATGTACCATTCTTGCTTTACCTGCATTAACTCATTTATTCATCAAAAGCATAAGAGGTAGAGTCGCTGGTCATCCCCACTTCATAGTGGGTATCAAGTCTGGTCCTTTGCTGTCACCTCACTGTGCCTCCAGAGTACTGTGCTTCCCTCGGGGGTTGGGTGGATCCTGTCTCTAATTGTAGGGCATGGAGTCCTGTGTATCCATGAACAAATTCTGTGTTTTTTGTGAACACCCAGAGGTAATTAAAAATTTTGTGTTTGTGTTTTGATAGTAACCTTGAAAAAAAAATGGTAAGCATACTGTTGGATCACCTGAACAGGCACCTTTTTACAGGATGCTGGCCTTAGAACTCAGCACACACATCTGTGTCTGTTCATAGGCCACAAGAAGCCACCTCAAATGACTCTAATTTTCAACAACTGGGAAGCGGTGTCAGGCTTTGGAATGTCCTAAAACCAAAGTTGAGACAATGTCCCCATTGTCTGCCCCTGTGCTCATATTGAATTTTCTCCCCCAGAAACAAAGCAAAATTTCTCTTGCGCGTTGAGGATTTATAATTTAAAGGTATTTTCAAATTATGAGACTTTTATGTATTACGTTATTTAATAAGTTAAAACTCAGGGTTGACATGCAGGTGACTTGATATGGTAGAGAAATGGAAAGTGATGGGCAGGATTGGTGTCCCATATGCCATACAAGCAGCAGGACGGGTCTGGAAGAGTTGTCGACAAAATATTTCTTAGGAAGTCTAGTTTGGAGTGGTTCTTTTCCTTTCTTTCTTTCCTTTTTTGTTTGTTTTCTGTACTTTTTTTTTTTTTTTGCAGTGAGGATTGTTTTTACAGAAAAAGAAATTATTATTGTTTTTTATCTTAAGGCTGTTGAATCCATCAGTAGCAAACGGGACCCAACACGTGCTCTGTTTGGCTGACTCGGAGTTTTTTTACGAATTGGATGCTTCCAGTGCCAGCCAGACCTCTCTCCTTCCGTGGACTTCACTCTGCAGGGCCCATACGCGTGGGCCAGCCCCAACGGGGTCACGTGCCCTCCTCGCTGTGGCTCCGCCTCCTTATCTCTGGCCCGCCCCGCTCCCCTCACTCCGCCCTCTCTTTTCCATATGTCGCAAAAGACTCGACGGTGCTTGACGGCCGGCGTCGTTTGACGGCCGGAGGTAACTGAGAAAGAAGAGGAAGCGGTGGTGGCGGCTGCTGCGGCGTCTGTGACGGGGGTTGGGGTGGACGCTGCGATCCTGTCCTGGGAGTGAGGCGCGGGCGGCCGGGCCGGTGGGCTGGGCGGCGGGCCCGGCGGCCGCCCCCGCGCCGCGCCCGCGCCTGGCGGCCCGATGTGGCTGCAGCAGCGGCTTAAGGGGCTGCCGGGACTGCTGTCGAGCAGCTGGGCCCGCCGCCTACTCTGCCTGCTCGGCCTCCTGCTGCTGCTTCTGTGGTTCGGGGGCTCCGGGGCGCGGCGGGCGGCAGGCGGCCTGCATCTGCTGCCCTGGCGCGGCGGCAAGCCGGGCGCCGCCGAGCCCTCTGCCTGCCTGGAGGCGGCCACCCGCGCCTGGCGCGGCCTGCGGGAGCGCGGCGAGGCTGTGCCGCTGGGCCCTGGAGTCCCAGCTCTGGTGGCCAACGGCTTCCTGGCCTTGGACGTGGTTGCCAACCGGCTGTGGGTGACGCCTGGAGAGCGGGAGCCCGCCGTGGCGCCGGACTTTGTGCCCTTCGTGCAGCTGCGCCCGCTGAGTGCGATTTCCGAAGCTGGAGAGTCAGTGCTGCTGCTGCGTGAAGGGCTGCTGCGCCGGGTGCGTTGCCTGCAGCTCGGGACCCCAGGTCCCGGCGGGGCGGCTGCGGTCCCCGGGCCAGCCTCGGCCTCCGGCCTCGCCACGGGATCCGGCCGCGACTGTGTGCTGCTGCAAGAGGACTTTCTGGCGCATCGGGGCCGACCTCACGTCTACCTGCAGCGCATCCAGCTCAACAATCCCACGGAGCGTGTGGCCGCGCTGCAGACTGTGGGGCCCACTGCTGGCCCGGCCACCAGGGCCTTCACCAGTACTCTGGAGAAGGTCGGAGACCATCAATTCCTCCTCTACTCGGGCCGGTCCCCGCCTTTTCCCACGGGGCTAGTGCACCTGGTGGTGGTGGCTGCCAAGAAACTAGTGAACCGGCTCCAAGTGGCCCCTAAGACGCAGCTGGACGAGACCGTACTGTGGGTGGTGCATATCTCGGGCCCTGTTAACCCCCAGGTGCTCAAAAACAAAGCAGCCAAGGAGCTCAAGGTTCTCCAGGACTTGGCACGGAAGGAAATGCTGGAGCTCTTGGAGATGCCTGCAGCCGAGCTGCTTCAGGACCACCAGCGCCTCTGGGCTCAGCTCTTCAGCCCAGGTCAGGCCTGGCAAGTGTTTGGTTCATAGTCTGCACCTTGCACCAGGGTGAATGTGGTCCACCCTGCAGATGCCCCTCCAAAGTCGGCAGAGGCAACACTAAAGCAGGGCAGTGGGGTAGTTGGAACTTGGGCTTGGCATTTGACCTGGGGCTGACTCAGCTCCACCACTTGGTAGCTATCATGTGACCTTGGAACAGTGGTAGCACCTGCCTTCAGAGGGTTTTTTTATGAGATTCTGATGACAGTAAACCCAAAGGGTAGGTCTTATTGTTCTTGTAGGTGAGGCCTGGTTTGAGCAGAGTTTTGGGTCAGTTCTTAAAGTGACAGGCAGAGAGGCCTGGCCGATCCCAGATTTTTAGTTCTTCACAGTCTGGCTGGGCTTCTTGACATCCCGTGAGGCTGAGGTGTTTGGCTGTTGTGGCTGCAGCTTTTTCATGGGGAGGTAGTGGGATCGTTTTCAGCAGGTAGGACGCTTCTGTCAAGTAAAAACTTTTTACCCCCTTGACTGTTTAAAGAAAAGGTCCTAGCTGAGAGATTTTGGTTTCCAGGGTTCTGGTTGTCTGAATCCTTGTATTTAGTTGCTCTGAGAGCCTTTAATTTGTGCAGTGGGCATTTACTGACTGCTTCTGCCAGGGCCTTACCTCTCTACAGTAGATAAGAAAGTGAGCAGAATAAAGTTCCTGTTCTCATGGTGCTTGTTGAAATTCTGGATGGGAGGAAGACAAATATTAGAAAATTTGAATAAATAAGCAGGATAGCTTTTTAGAATAAAAAGTTCTATGGAAAAAGGCCAAAAATACGTGATTTAGGGAGATTGGAGTCAGGAGAGGTGTGTGTGTGTGTGTGTGTGTGTGTGTGTGTGTGTGTGTGTGTGTGTGTGTGTGAATGTGAATGTGAATGAATGTGAATGTTTAGCTCCATTTGTCAGGAAGAAACACTTAGGCTGAACAGCAGGGAAGCCAGCAGAGCAGAGCCCCTGAGACAGGAACGGGTTTGGTTGAGTGGCCAGTGTGGCTGGCAAGTTGTGAGCAAGGGGAGGGTCGTGGGAGGTAAGGTCAGATGGGGGAAGCTGGTGGTACCCAGATCCTAAAGCATCTCTCGTGCACGTTAGTGAGAATGGTGAACTTCATTGTAAGTGGATGGAAAGCAGGGCACAGACACTATCTGATGCACATTTATAAGGATCCGTCTGGCTGCCGTATGCAGAGTATGGACTATACGGGGGCAAAAGTGGAGCATGGAGACCAAGTAGGAGGTTTTTGCAGGAGCTCAGGTGAGAGGAAGCCTGGGACCAGAGCGTGGTTGTGATCATAGAGACAGAAATGAATGGACTCTGATACTTTGGGAGATGGAGCTGCCGGGACTTTCCAAGGACTAGCTGTGGGTAGTGAGAACTTGAGGGTGACTCCTGAATTTGGGGGAAGGGCTTGTGAGCAGATGTCTGGAGACAGTTTGGGGAAGGATAAGGTTTGCGCTGGAAGAATTTAACCATGTCAGGATGCCTGTCAAACATCCAGGTGCAGACACCAAGTGGGCGGTTAGCTGGTTGAGTCTAGAGATCATTCAGATTGGGGCAATGTGTGTTCAGATTTTTTTTTTAAAGCTACAGGACTGGAAAAAGAGGTGCTAGAGGGGAGAAGCCCAAGACCGGCCAGGGCATTGGTGACAGTGTTTTGGAGTGGTGGACTGGAGTTTTAACTTGGCGCAGTAGGGCTGGTGCCAGGTCCTGGCTAAGTCTGTGTCCTGGGCTCTGGCAGGAGGCCCCACTGCCTTTTAACAGGATTTTAGGTTTCAGTCCCACGGGGCTCAAGTTGGTCATATGAGGAAGCCAGGCAATATGACTTCTCCCTTACTTAAGGGAGATTGGAATTGCCACTTTCATCCCTAGGGACAAAACCTTTATGTCTCTGGTGCTCTTGATCTCTGTTTCATAACCTCTGCCACCTGACCATGCTATTCCCTCTTAATGTGCAACCTTTGTGGCATTGCAGGTGTGGAAATGAAGAAGATCACAGATGCCCACACCCCGTCTGGCCTGACTGTGAACCTGACCCTGTATTACATGCTGTCCTGCTCACCAGCCCCTCTTCTCAGCCCCAGCCTGAGCCACAGGGAGCGAGACCAGATGGAGTCGACGCTCAGCTACGAAGATCACTGCTTCAGTGGCCATGCCACCATGCACGCCGAGAACCTCTGGCCAAGCTGGCTGTCCTCTGTCCAGCAGATCCTGCAGCTGTCTGACCTGTGGAGGCTGACCCTGCAGAAGCGTGGCTGCAAGGGGCTGGTGAAAGTGGGTGCCCCAGGCATCCTGCAGGGCATGGTGCTTAGCTTTGGGGGGCTGCAGTTCACCGAGAACCACCTGCAGTTCCAGGCCGACCCCGACGTGCTGCACAACAGCTACGCCTTGCACGGCATCCGCTACAAGAACGACCACATCGACCTGGCCGTGCTCGCGGACACCGAGGGCAAGCCTTACCTGCACGTGTCCGTGGAGTCCCGCGGCCAGCCCGTCAAGATCTACGCCTGCGAAGCGGGCTGCCTGCAGGAGCCCGTGGAACTGACCTCGGCGCCCGAGGGCCACACCTTCTCGGTCATGGTGACACAGCCCATCACTCCGCTGCTCTACATCTCCACCGACCTCACGCACCTGCAGGACCTGCGGCACACGCTGCACCTCAAGGCCATCCTGGCCCACGACGAGCACATGGCCCAGCAGGACCCCGGGCTGCCCTTCCTGTTCTGGTTCAGCGTGGCCTCCCTCATCACCCTCTTCCACCTCTTCCTCTTCAAGCTCATCTACAATGAGTACTGTGGGCCCGGGGCCAAGCCCCTCTTCAGGAGTAAGGTATAAAGCCCTGTGTCTTCAGAGCCCCAGGCCCCGGCCTTGCGTTCCGTCTTGAGTCTAGCAGGGGGTGAGGCCTGAGCAGTCGTGGGGTGCCCTAAGCCAGGGCGCTCAGCCCTCAACACAGAGAGGGGAGCAAGAGTGTTTTGAAAGGATATTGCAAAGTGACTTTCGAGAGGAGACCGTAGAAAGGGACAGCTGTGGAAATTCAGGTGTGGCTAGGTGGGTCCTCGGGCCTCCCAGGGATGTGGGCAGTTACCCCCCACCGCTCCCCAGTAAATCTCAGCATTGAAAACAACTGCACCAAGCCCCTAGGTTGTCCTGGAGCTTTTAAACTGCTGGCAGGACCGCCACCCTCACCCTGAGGGCCTGTTCGCTGTGGTTCACGGGTCAGTCCCTCACTGAGGCCTCTTGAGGTGGTCATCTTGTCAGCCCAGGGTGGGGTCATTCCCCTCCCGCTTCCTGAGACATCCGTGCCCTGGGAAGCTGTGACTGGGCCCCTGGTTGCTGTGGGGCTCTCATCTGGACTATGTCTTGGGGATCGGGGTTGGTGTCTCGGGAGGCCACCTCCTCTGCCCTGTACCCAGTCATCTGTGCTTTCTCACTGCCAGGATGTCCTGGGAGAAAGACAAGAAGGGGTCCATTGTTGGCAGTCACAGGAGAAAGTGCTGGAGAGGGAGCTGGGCTGTTCTCCTTCCTCCCCCCGCCCCCCATCTTCCTTGCAGACTAGTGAGAGGGGAGAGGTGTATGAAGCTCTAGGTCTGGCTCCTGAGTAGTTAAAGAGCAGGGGCCAGCAGGAAAGAAATGCCTGTCACCTTCCCGGAGGGCTCTGTGGCCAGACCTTGGAGCAGGAAGTAGCACTGGGCCCGAAGGGCCGGAGGCAGGTCTGCGTTCCTCAGGCTTGAAGAACTAATGGAAAATCAGATAAAAGCAGAATGTGCGGGCAGCACATTAGCGTCCCGTTAGCCAGAGTAGAACCGCTGCTCTGCTCTGCTCTGCGGGGACTTGCGCTGCGGCCTGTTTGGCCGCAGGCTGCCTCTCCCCACTGGGCGATCGGCTTCTCTGCCCTTCATCTGGCATATGTCCATCCACTTCGGTTCCCTCACATAATCGGGGACAAACCAAATGGCTTTCATGGGGCACTACCCCATGTCCCTCAGTGTACACGCTAGCGCTGGCCACACCACTGCAGGGCGCAGTGATCACTGCCCCAGCTGGAGGGGTCCCCAGGCCACTGAGTCCACGGTAGCTCTAGCCTTTCCCCAGGCCAGGAGCTGTTGGCAAGGCCCGGTCAGAGCCTGGGTGGGGCGCCACCAGTGCCGCCTGCGTCGCCTGCTTCCCGTAGTATTTCTGTAGCTCTCAGAGGGTCAGCGGCCCCAGTAACAACTTGTTTTGTTAATTGAACAGGAAGATCCCAGTGTCTGAGTGACCCAACAGTCCTGCCCTCAGTCACCAATTGCACAAGACACCCAGCACTGAAAGTCCTGCTGCTACGAACAAGGGATCCTTTGAAAGCACCCACCCTTTTGTGCCTTGGGGGACACCAGTGACGCAGAAGCACGTGTGGACGTTCAGGAGTCTGCATTGGGGAGCGGGAGGGGAGGGGCCAGTGGACTTTTTGTAAGCTTTCGACTCAATAAAATGAACTTAGATGGAAAATACTTGAAATTGAACTCACTGCTTCCACTCCCCACCACCCTTTCTTCTGGCCCAGGAAATAGAACCGCTTTTGAAAAGACTCTTGTCTAGGACAAATTGTGGCTTTCTTTCCTAATTTAATGTGTTTCTTCTAGACTGAATTTTTAATTTATTGTTGAGTTTTGCTGGATGGCTTTTGCCACCCACTTTAGACAGTGAACCCGGGCAGTGGTTTCGCCGCCGGGGTGGAGGTTGGCGGCTCGGCACGCTGCCCGCCTGGAGGGCACGGGGCTCAGGTCAGCCCCGGGCTTGCACCTCGTCTCTGATCATGAACCTGTGGGGATGTGTGGCTTTGTATTTCCGGGCTTTAGGGAGGTGTTTCACTTTCTGGTGATTGATGATTGTTGGGTTTTGAAATACCAAAGCTTTCTTTTGTTCTGTTTTTGAATAAATCTCTTTCAAACTTCCATGACCGGTTTGTGTGTGGTTGAAATCTCTGAAGTCATCCCTTCTCCCTCCATCAGCAGACCCTTGGGTAGTGTCTGGAGCAGGAGGACAAGCCACCTAGCCCCACTGTAACTAACTTCCCATGTCTTCTCTCAGAAGGGTCCCCTCAGAAAATGCAGAAGTGGCCACCATTCTGTTCCCCTGTGGGGGTTTGCTGGGTAGCCCGGCCACGTGGGCTGGTTGAGAGGCATCACCTGGTCCTTTTTCTACTGCTGTGCCCTCTCCCCACTACCTGCCCTAAATAGCCTAGATTTGCCTGCCCTGGGTTTTGTGGCAGCAGGGAAAAACCCTGAGTAGGCTTCCTGCCGGTTCCCTGAAACAGATCTGACCCCCGGCCTTAGTGAGGAAGAGGATGGAGCTGGCCCCCAGTCCAAAAAGGCCCGAGCTGGGTGCGGCAGTCCACCAGCAGACGCCAAGAAACTAGCATCCTTTGGGGTGGTGTCTTAAGCATCCTGACTCACCAGAAAGCCTGGTTTGTTTGCCAAGGAGCTGAATGTTTGTCCCACAGCATGGCTGGGAGAGAAAGTAAACAAGGGTCAGGCTCTCCTGGCAGCTGCCCTGGTTTTTCAGTTGCTCTGGAGAGCGTAGGGCACAGAAATGCCACTTTCTTCCAGCCTGGGCCATGAGTGGGCTTACCCATTTCGGGGAGTGGGAGCTAGCATGTGACACGCCCTCTAGTCATTGTGTTAAAACACTTGAGAGCCTGACACACTCGTTTTAACTTGAACCCCAATACGTGGTGGGCTCCCAGAAATGTAAAAACAAACCCATGTACCCGGTGCCCAAGAGATACCAAGTGAATGACTAGAATTTTAATAAACTAATCTTTGTGAATTGCATCTCTCAGTGCAGTGCTCATCACAGGTGTTGGGGATCTACATGAATGTGGCCCTATGCGGGGAGGAGTTTGCCAAAGGTTAAGATCTCGATTTGGAAGGTGAGATGACCTTGGACTGAACTGTTTGCCCAGGACCATGCCACCACGCAGTGCCAGGCTGGCATGAAACTCGGGCTTGCCCTAGGCCCTGCCTCTGAGCCCCCACACCCACTCCGTTTTCCCCACTCTGCTCTTGGATTCTGAAGGACGAGATGCGGGTAAAGCATTTCTCCTCCCCTCCAGGATGGCAGCTGAAGGAGTGACTCAGTGTCTACCCTAAAACGCTGTAGGGCCTCCATTCAGCCTGCCCTGCAGAGAGGAAACGCTGGCCAGCCTCAGCTGGGAGTAGGCCAGGCACCAACCCTCACACGTCTGCCTCCCGCAGCCCACTGAGCTGTCTTCTCAGCCTCTTGAGTAGAAACCTGGTATGGAAAATCCGATTGCATGCCACCCAGCACTTCCCAACAGCTGCAAAGTTGGTTTGGAAATGTATCGACCTCCTGGAGACCTACCTGCCCCACAAGCTTTTTGTGCCTCATCTCACATTTTCTCAGCCCACCTTTTATTCCTGCCACGGCTGCAGGCACCAGCTCTGTGCAGGCGTGAGGACCTGCTGGCACATTGCTTCGGCTTCTCTTACCTTCGGGAAGTTACTCAGTACACAGCACGTGTGTAGCATCCAGGCATATGAATGATAATACTGCTGGGGACAGCCCTGCACCCATGGGAGATGGAGCCAGTGGACAAACGCTCCCCTCCGCTGTCTCTCAGGTGGACAATTCTGTGTAGCTCAGATGGTCCCGAAGGGATTGGGCCCCCACTGCCCAGGCTGACGAGCAACTAGATGAGGCCCCCTCGATCTGGTTTCCTCCTTCCATTCTACCCTCTTCCCAAACAGACTACCTGCTCATGAGCTACTGCCTCACACTAAACCCTCTGGAGGGTTTTCCCAAAGGATTTGGGATTCTCCCATGGATGGTATTAGAGACTGAGTGTTTGTGTCCCCCAACTCCGAGATTCACACGTTGAAATCCTCACTCCTAATGTGATGCTATTTGGAGGTGGGGCCTTTGGGAGGTGATTAGGTCATGAGCGAGGGAGCCCTCTATGAATGGGATTGGTGCGCTAACAAAAGAGACCCCACAGAACTCTCTAGTCCTTTTTCTGCCATGCAAGGACCAAGGAGAAGACAGCAGTCTGCAAACCCAGAGGGTGTTCTCAACAGCCTGTTCCCATGTTGGCACCCCGACCTCGGACTGCCAGCCTCTGGAACGATGAGAAATACATTTCTGTTGTCTTTAAGCCCGCAAGGCTATGTTTTTTGTTGTTGTTGTTGTTGTTGTTGTTTGTTTGTTTGTTTTGTTATAGGAGCCCAAATGGACTAAGACAGGCATATTCTTCCAGGGAAGAAATGGAACTTGTCAAGAATACGGAGATGCTCTGGACCTCAGCTGAAGAAGCAGCCTTACAGCTTTCTTCCTCATGCATTCACAACCCAGCTTCGAGGAACCTGTGAAACCCTGGAATTGCAAAATACGTGCACATTTTTTTTTTCACAAGGAGAAGTCTGTAGCTTTCCTCAGATTCTTAAAAGGATGCCTGACTTAAAAAATCCTTAAGATCAAGATAATCTATACTTTGGGGTCTTGTTTTTACTACCCTCCCCCATCCCAGAAGCAGCAGTGGCCTGAGCTTCTAATGTCTGGTTAGGGGTCTGGCATTTGGGCAGATCACCCCCACTTGCTGTGGGGCAGTTATCGTCCATGCAGAAAGGAGGTTCGGGGAGGGTGTGGCCACCTCGGTTGCTGGGCGCTGGCCAAGCAAACAGCCCCACCCTGAACTGCTACCTACCAGCTGACACTCCTGGTTCCAGGGAGCCTCTCCTCTGGACTTCGGCCAATGGAAGCTTTGGATAATCATCTGTTTTAGTAAATGTTGATTGCGAGTCCTCTAGCGGGCTATGCATCCAGCCCTTGGGTGACCAAGGCTGAAAGTTTACATTTGATGAACATCTACTGTGTGCTTGGGACTCCCCCACTCGCTTAAGTTCCGTGAGGGCAGTGGCTCTATCTCCTCTGGATGGCCAGAAAAATAGTACAATGCCTAGCACAAGGTAGACATTCAAAGAATGCTTACTGAATTGCATCTGTATGCATTGTGTCATTTAATCCTCGTGTCTCAATTAATTAAGTCTTTGGGGGTTGTGAGTGACAGAAGACTTAATTACAACTGGCTTAAACAAAAGGAAAAGTTCACATGCCAGTCTGGTAAGAGCACCAGGAATGGCTTGATCCAGGCTCGAGTGACCTCAGCAGGACATACCTCTTATTTCCTGTAGATGGGCTTCAATCCTCACACTGGCTACCCTTGTGGATAAAAAAAAAAAAAGGAAAGTCTCAGTTTTCTATCACAAGACTGATGCTCTCCTGATGAGACCAGCCGAGTCTGAGTCCAAGCATTCCTTCCCAAAGTGCTGAGGTTCACCCACTATTGGATAGCCCATCTCCGAGCCAATCACTGTGGCCAGGGTGCAAGGGATATGACACGTAGGTAAGGCCACTCAGGCCACCTCCTCAGAGCTGGGCACGGGGTCAATCTTGAACCACTGAACAGAGAATGATAGGAAAGGGGTGGCTCCCCAAAGGATGGTCCTATGGTCTCACCTGTATCCCTTGAGAGCCTCTTCAAGGTGATGTATTTCTTGGCTCATGAATCAGCCATTTCTCCAAGGAGCCTGCTTCCTTTGAACAGGGAATGTTATTTGGAGAGTGGAATCTGGGTGCTTGGAGTGCTCTTCAAACTAGGTCGTTGTTTTTTGCCCAAAGTGAACAACGCAGAAGTTAAAAACCTCTGTTGTAGATACACACGGAGCTGTCAGAGTCCAAAGAAAGCACTGGCCACTAACATTTAATTCGGACAGACCAGAGCTGTTCATGTGAGGAGCAGCTTGTCTGCGGATAGGAAAGAACATCGAAGTCCCATCACCTGAGTAGCATTTGGGAATGATGTCGCAGGGCTGGACTGTGGGTAGCTCCCTGAGCTTGGGGTCATGGTTCTCTATACAAGAGCTGGCCACAGGGAGGAGCTTGGGCAGCTGAGAAATGGAGCCCAAAGAAGGAACTTCAGGATGGATTCCCTCTCTCCTTTACGGTGGCTGACACTGCTAGTTTTCTTCTCCAGTATTCTAACACCATTAGCAGGGCTCATGGCTGCCTAGAGGAAAGACTACATTTCCCAGCCTGCCTTGTAGGTAGGCCTGCCCAGGAAACTAAGTTCTAGCCAATGGGATTGGTTAAAAAAATTCACGCCCTCTTGAGTTTTATCAATCCTATTAAAACCATCATCAAACGTCTTTCTCATTTCTATCTTGTTAAAATGATCCAATTATAGTTTTAAAGCTAAATTACCTCCTCAGAAGCAAAACAAAAAAACTAGTGATATTTATAAAAATGTCGTAGAAAACCTTAATTTTTAAAAAAAGTTACTATAAACTTATAAGTAAAAACTTACAATAAATGCAATACTTCCAGTCAGAGTGAGAGAGGTGCTTGGACTTTACTTCCTTGAAAAATGTTTGTGGACAGATGTGCGCAAGAGTGATCTTTAAAAATATATATATAGAAAAGTTTTATCTAAGGCCTGCACAAAAACCAGGCTAACGGGCTGTTATATATTTAGGGAATATCGGTGCCAGCCGTCCGCTCGAGGCCCGGGAGCAGAGCAAGCTGGTGTTTGGCGGTCTCTAACCTGTGAACATTTGGGGTATAGAAGGACTCACAGACTTCGCGTTGGAGCTCTAGTTTCTTGAAGCCGCGGTGTTGATCAGGAGATCAGGATGGGACTTGCACAGGAACGTCCACGGTTGTCCCTTCCAAGCTAATCTGTCCTTCCTGACTGTCCTTCGGGGTAGGAGGGTAAATTGCACGCTCCACACCGCTCCTTAGGTGGGAATATTGGGCAGAGACATTCTCCGTGGGGCCCAGGAGCACCGTGTAAGTCCATTAACAATTATTTCCATTGTGCAGTCAGTTGACAAACCTATACTCCACTATGGAAGCGAGTTGACATGACACACTAAATACTGAATAGAAATAGTCACGACAGTAACCCCGACACTTGCCTCACCTCGCAGTGAGAAATATCGGAATTACAAATAGAAGACCTTTGTAGTGAGAAACCATAACAACCGAAATTTCAATTAACGTCTATTTTTAAACACCAAAATCAGCCTTACAAACGCAAGGCCTCAAAAAATTGGTTCAAAACTCAGAATTGTTCCTCTCCACGGAAATCTTTAGTAAAAGGCGAAAGATTTATGCGGTCTGAAGAGAAACCAGAGTATACCTGCACTTCCCGGCCCATACTTCTCGAGTAACTGTTATCCCTAATTCTATAATGGTGATTATTTACCCCAAAGCGCTAGTGACGTCTCCCTTTTCCTAGACACTTCTGTAAACAAAGTTTTATTTTGGGGAAAAAAATAGTTTTAAAAAGTGGAGACTGTAGTCATTTTTTAGTTCGAAAATTGTCCTGTGTGCAGTGCATTGTGGGTATGCAAGTAAAAAAATTTCAGCTGTCACTCTCCGGTTTCCGGAAATACCTTAAATAGTTCATCCGTTTTGGTGCTGAGACTGGGACTACCACCAGGGGGCAGAGCAGAGGCCAGATTTAAGGGCTATAGACCTGAGCCTGATCCAAACAGGAAAAGTCTGACTGTTTCATGACTGGCAACTCCAACTAAAACTTCTTTTGAGCTTAAATCAATAAAATAATTACAATTATAAAATAAGGTAAAACTTGGAAATCATAATTTTCATTCATTCATTCAACAAAAATGTATTGAGCACTGTTTTAAACCCTGCGCTGGGGTCTAGGAGTAGAGTATATACCTAACGATTCATCTTCAAAGAGCACGCTATTTGATGGGGAGACAAGGGTGCGTGATAAGCACGATCACAGAGTGTTCGGTGTCACCTGAGCAGCGCATTTAAGGATCCACAGTAGTAGTGTGGTGAGGGCATTCCGGGCAGGGAGGCGCAGTGCTGAGGGGGTGAATAACCAGAGGGGCCCTTGAGGACAAGCTAAGAGCTTGGACTTACCAGGAGGGAGATAGGGAGGCATGAAGAGTTTTCTATGGGGGTGGGATGGGAAATGGGGAGGGGGCTGTGACTGACTTCAGGTTAGAGGCAGGGCCTCACCTCGATGGTAGCAGAAAGAAAAGGGAGGAATAAGGAATTATTGGGTAGTGGGTTTCTGTTTGGGGTAATCAACTAAATTTATTAATTTTTCTTATGCTGACTTTGATATATTTTTCTAGGACTGTATCCATGTTGATTATGTTCTTAAATGTATTGGTATGAAATTGTGCATTATATTTTTAAAAATTAATACACTTTATTCTTTTAGGATAAAGTTTTAGGTTCATAGCAAGACTGAACAGAAAGTACAGAAATTTCTCATTCTTCTTGCCCACTCACAGGGACACAGCCTCCCCTACTATTTGCATTTTGATGTGTGAGCCTCCTTTTGAGAAATACTGTTGGTAGAAAATCTTGGTTTCATTTTATACACAGGAGTCATGTGACTCATAGCAAATCCTTCCTAGTTCCCTACCAATGGACAACCGGTAGCTTTGTCCATTTCTTACTACAGAGGTGGGGCTGAAATTTCTTCCCAATGGTTCATTCACTTGGACCTTGATAACAACCATGAAATCCTCTGGAGAGCCTTTGGAGTGACAGAATGGTTGCTGAAAATGGCCTTTGTCATTTCAGTTGCTTGAGTTAAGGACTCGGTGAATATCTGCTGAATTGAAATAGATTCTTCTCAAAGTTACAGTCTTTCTGAAGAGCTGAGAGCTGAAATGACCAAAAGACCCCAGAAATAGCCTTTGCTCTTCAGACAAGACCTGGTGTGAGCCTGGACCAGGAGTTACAAACCCATGTGGCTGGAGAGGGCACAGACTGAATTGGAGTGTGGGGGAAGCCCTCTGAGGGTACACCTGCAGCTCGGTGCCAGCTGATTGAGGCCACACAGACAGAGGGACCCAGTGTTGCCAGTTCTCATTTTTCCAAAGAAGCCAGAAATCCAGAATTTTATTTAAAATGTCTAGCTTTTTACTGTCAAGAATTAATTCAAAACTAAAAAAAAAAAAAAACAAACAAGACCATATACCTCTGTAGTCTGGATTCATTTAGTAGGTTGCCAATTTTTCATCTTTGGCATAGCTGACTGAATGATAATAATGACGGCATCCAGTATTCATGTGCACTTGTTATAAGCCAGGTGCTGAGGAAGGCTTGATATATATATATATATTAGGCAAGGTAACTCTTGGTTGACCTCACAGATTGCAAGGATCTTGTCATCTTACATTCCCTTGTTTTTAAATTTTTTACACCTACAGCACCTGATCTTCCTAGGTGGTCTCCCATTCAAGTACTAACCAGGCCCAACTCTGCTTAGCTTGATCAGACGGGATCAGAATTGTTCAATATATTTAATGTAGACTGTTCAGTATATTTAATGTCAGACAATATAAAATACAAAACAACAACAACAACAACAAAAAACCCTAAGCAGGCTTGCAGACCTGATAGCTTACTCACAGGAGGTTTAGAGGGTTTAGGAATAAATTAAATTTGGAGGAAGACGTATTTGCCATGAGGGAAAATATCAGACCAGGTCAGGGTGAAGGACACTCTGTAGAGCTCCACTACCCCCTTTCTCCAGGTTTCTGGGGCCAGTGTCAGCCCAGGCTCCCCGCGGTGGAATTTTGTTGGCACATAGGCTGGGAGTGGGAAGAGAGGGGAGGTTATAGTGGCATCGGCCACAGGCGCACTAATGGTCATGGTTGTCATGAAAATTTCAGGCAGATCAGAAATAGAGAGGACACGAAGAGTCAGCTGGCCGCTTGGTATTCTGGCCCTCTGGACGACAGCCAGGGCAGTGTTTAGAGAACTGCAGAAAATTGCCTTGCTTTCATGCTATGGCCATAAGCCAAGCTTCCTCCTAGACTGGCCTTTGGCAGCAGACATGCCTCCATCCATCTATTCATCCATCCATCCATCTGTCTGTCCACTCATCCATCCATCCTTTGGAGCTCAGGCTCCTGCTTTGAGCCTTCCAGCTGCAACTTTCATAGGTTCTCTCTCTCTCTCTCTCTCTCTCTCTCTCTCTCTCTCTCTCTCTCTCTCTCTCTCTCTCTTCATCCCGGTGACTTTGCCTGCTGTAGCGAGTGAGCCAGGCAGGGGAACTCCTGTGAGAGATCTTGGTCCCCTGGTGGGCATTCCTGGGATGTGAAGGAGGGCCTGTCCCTCTTCTGTCTGGAATCGGCTGCACAAGCGGTCCTCTAGAGCCAACCTCCGACTATCTCCCCTGATGGTTATGCCTGGGGCATCGGAAAGGGCATAGCCTGGCACTTTGACAGACTTCAGTTCAAATCCCAGCCCCGCCTGTTGAGGGCTGTGTGACTATAGGCAAATTGCTTCATCTCTCTGAGCCTCAGTTTACTCACCAGTAAAATGGGGTAATGATGCCTAATGCTCAGCATTAGCATTGGGGTTAAATGAGTCAATATGTAAAAAAAGCACCAAATCACAGTAGGTGGTCTGCGTGTGTTGGTCCCCAACCAGGGGCTTCACGTTGGCCTTGTCAGCGATCTGAGCCCAGCAAGGGGCTGTACTTACTCATCCTGTCCCATCCCCTGAGCAAGCACAGAATTGAGCCTCTGGTAAGACAGAGCTGAGGGCTGGGATGAGATAAAGTCCCTCAAGCTCACTAACTACTTTCTGCCACTCATTCGGGGCACTCGGGCACATTACCCCGATTTTCCAATTCCTCCTGCTTCTTTCACAACAGGATTGGGGGGGAATATCCTACTTTATTGAAAAAGCAATTGCTTTTCTCGAAAAAGCCCGGCAAGGCAAAGATCATCATACTTACATAGGGCGTTAAAACATAAAGGATCAGGAATTTTTAAGAAATAGCAGAACCCAGTCCTAAAGGTGGGTGTTTTGGTTTAGTTCCCTTGGAAAAGCCAGGTCCAGCCCCACTAGTAAACTTGCTTGGGGCAGCAGAACGTCAGGGGCTGGCCTCCAGAGGGGACAGTGACAGGACCCATGCATGATAGGAACCACTGTGGGGACGCAGCAGTTAAGCCAGGGGAAGGGTGAGGGAGGGCTGTCTTTGGTCCCAGGTGGCTTCTCTCGGGTCTCTTTTAGAGCACCAGTACTGCCATCCGGTCTCAAAGTCAGGGTCCATGGCAAACCAGTTTGTTCCTGTCCCGTGGGACGGGTGGCACCTGGGCTGCCGTTCTCCCATGGGGCATCTCAGACCTCAGGGCTATGGAAGGCAGACCCTGGTGCTGTGTGGGCCCTTTGGGGGATGAGGAGCCATGGCAATGAGTCACAGGAAGCCCACGAATGGGGAAGCGGCCTCAGAGATAGGGCAGGTCTCAGCCAGGAGCTCCTGGGATTGACACTGGAATTTGTCCATCACCAACGCCCTGTCCATCACCTGACTCTTCTTTTCTGCATCCCGCCAACCAGACCCGGGCTGGGTGGGGCCGTCTTTGGAGCTGCGAAAATCTCAGGTCACATGTCCCGTCAGCACCTCAGCAAACCTTATCTCCACCCTTAACTTTTCTCAGGGAGCTGAGAGCAGGGAGCTGGGAGCTCAGGGTGGGGATAGGTCTCCTGGTGCCCATGGGTCCCTTTGCTTCCCGCACCGTGCAGCCCAGACAGAGCATCCCTCTGGGATCAGAGAGACCCGAGTTCGAGTCCCTGCTCTGACACTGCTGTGTGACACTTGCAAAGTGCTTCGCTCCTCTGGGCCTCAGTTTTCCTAATCAGTCAGATGGGCACAAGAAGACCTGCCCCGTCTGCTCACAGGGTCTCGGGGTGACAATTACACAAGACAATGTGCTTCGTAAACAAGAAAAGCATAATCTCACAACAAGTGCTGCATGTCTAGCCCTCCCCGTGCCTGGATGCTGCCTGCAGACATATTTTGCTCAGTAGTTAAAAAAAAAAAATTTTTTTTAAAATTTTTGTTGAAGATTAAAAAGTCATATTTTTACAGAAGATTTTGAATTCATGTCTGTATCTGACAATACAAGTGCATTCCCCCAAGACGGCACTCAGGCATGCCGAGCTCCCCCTCCAGGTCCCCACAGCCCTCCGTGAGCCCTCAATGCCGAGGTCAGGGGTCAGATGCTAAGCTGGCTTGCTTTGGTCCTTACTCTGCCCACCAGGCTCCTCAAGGCATTGGAGTTTGTAACCCCCACATCATTTACATGGGAAGCGCTGCCATTTCAAGCTTGGCACCCCTTCTGGCTGCATACCAGCCCCCCTCTTCTTCCAACTGCTCCGTCTATCCCAGTGTGTGCCCACCCGCCTGGCACCAAGCACACTGACTCTGGAGGTTGGTGACATTTAAGGGAATTGCCGGCTCTGGCCCCCTGCAGATGGGTGACCCTTTATCCACTCAGATAAGAAATTGCACCTCCCTTTTCTGACAGTCAAGAGCTACTTGGCTAAATCTAGACAATTCAGGATAGTTTGGGGGTCTGAAGGAGCTTCCCGCGTTCCTGACACGCTCTGCTCTAGCGGGGTGGGGAGGGCTGTCCCGCCTGACTCAGTGTGCCGACACTCTGCCCCCTGCCCGTCTCTGTCTCCCCCCACCCCTCCCTGCTCTCTGAAGAGCCTGGTCAGCATGATCGGACCCTCAGGCTGAAGGAGCCCTTTGCCCCCCAGGACGGAGCTCCTGCCTCTCACTGTCTCTCTCCGGGGCCCTTGGACGTGGGGTTTGGGCTCTGATTCCAGCAGAGGGAGGCCTGGGAAGGCCACTCTGCCTTTTCTCCTCTGTGATGTGTCCCTTTCCCAGCAGGACACTGTCCCCTAACAGGCAACGTCCCGGAAAGCCTGCTGAATCATGCTTCCCAGACACCAGTCACTCGGGCCGCTGTGGCCTCGTTAGGAAGCTTTTCTGCTGTGGACACGGGCCTGTGTGGGGGAGGGGCCCTGGCTGAGTCTTCCCAGGCTCAGATGCACATGTCTGGCTGTCGCCCACGCGGTTTGTCTCGAGGTGGCTCCCTCCGTGTGACACGTGGCTCCCTCAGACCCAGCACCCCTCCGGGAGATGCAGCCTCCTTCTGGGAATGCCACCCAGATCTTAGGCCTTTGGAGCTGGGCATCTCCATCCACCAGGAGTGTGCTGTGTGACCTCGGGCAAGCAGGACTGCTCACTGAGGAAGCCTAGCAGAATCTGAGTGGAGTCCTTTGGGGAAGAGGCTGGGACAAAGGCAGCGGCTGGGGACAGATTTCCTGAGTTCTGATCCTGGTTCCACCCCTTGGTGGCTCTACAACCTTGGGGACAATAACAGTACCTACCCATAGGGTGGTTTCGAGAGGGTTATAGGAAATCATGCACAAGCAGTTCTTGGGACCATAGCTAAGGGCTCAGGAAAGGCTTAGCAATGGTTACTCTTGATATAAGAACGGCACAGAGTCCGCAAACTGAAAAATGGAGGCTCCCTGGGCTAAGGTGTCAGCTGACGCATGATTCCTACAGGTAGAAGAGGCGGCTGCGGCTGCGCACCCCGGGCACAGTGGGCGCTGGGCATGATGGGCGCCGGGAGCTGCCCTTGCCCAGGGCCAGTCCTCTGGGTCCGTCGCATTGAACACACGGCGGGGACACGGATCCCTCCGCCCAGACCCATACAAGGCCTTGGGCCTGTACCCCCCGACTCGGATCACAGGCACACTCGGGGGGCTCCCCTTCTCCAAGGAGGGGCAGGGACAAGAGGGAACACAGGGAGCTATTTCGAGAAGGTGTCGAAGACCGGCACACTAAAATTAGACCCTTGGTTCCTAAAAAGACATTGGCGCCGACCGAGGCCTTGGAGAGGGGCTCTTCAGTGCGGAATGTGACCCCGGGAAGGGCTTCCGCGGGCCTGGGCAGTGAGGTCAGTCTGCGTGACCAATGGGACGGCCCAGGGGCTGGCGGTCACGGGCACCTCTCCCCCAGCCAGCCTCCCCCCCCCCACCGTAGAATGCTGGAGCTGGTTCCAGCCGCTTCCCGGCTGCCCCAGGCTGGTGGGGGCGGCGAGGGCCCGGAACGCTCCGGTCCTGGCTGGCGCTGTCTGACCTTCCTGGCTGCGTTTTCCCTTTTTGGACTGTCCCGTTGCCTCCTGCGCTTTCTGCTCCATTCTGGGGGTGTGTGCGTGAGAGCGTGGGGCTGAGTACAGTGAACAGCCGCCCTGAAGCCTGGGGTGTGAGCCAGTGAGGCGGCAGCTGTCCCGTTAAAATTTCTCTAACAGCAACAGCTAGTAGTGGCTCTTGGGATATAGTTTAGAAGGTCCCCCCACAAGGCGCAGCCTCGCCTCGCTGTCACCCCACGCCCCAGCTGCACAGCCATCTCCATCCAGTACACCAAGTTCCTTTGACCGAGGCCCTGCCCACCCCCGCCCCTCTCCCCTCGCCCAGCTGAGACCCTCCAGAGGACACCAGGTCATGTCTCCTCTCCGTCTGTGTCCCCTCAGTCTGTGCGCTCGCGTTCCCCGTTAGGGTGGAAGCTCCGTGTAAACCACCACTGGTAACTCCAGTGCTTGGCACATAGTAGGTGCTTGAAAACACACTCTGAGTGGAGTCGAGGTGGAGTGTCAGGTGGCAGTACCCTCTCATTCTTGGGCAACAGGGGCCTGCAACTCTGGGGACGTGGCCACCAGGGGAGGCAGGCAGGGGGACAGGGGAGGAGGGGGCACAGCTAAAACAGTGCCTGGGGGCAGGGTCCACGGGCACTCACCCACAGGGGTGACACGTCGCTTCCTGGCCAGCACGAGTGGGCTTTCTGTCCCTGTCCTTGCTCTGCAGCCTGGGTTTGGGACACTCTCGAAAACCAGCGGGAACAAGCAGCTGGGCTGGAATCACTGCACAGGGACCCTGCTGGGGTTCATGTGGGGAAGCCACACACGAGGAGAACGACATGTGTGGCTTCCCCAAAGCCTGGCACACGGGGTCCCCTCCAAACCCCCAGACCGTCCCCCCAGGAGTCCCTCAGATGTGAGGACCGATGGCTCAGAGACTATGGGGGGCTCAGAGCTTGGCCTGAGGTGACTTCCGCCCTGTTGCATACTTAGCGAACACGTGAAACGCTCAGAAAAGGTGTGTTCAGTTGTTGAGCTGTGCTCACCTCTGCGTTAGGGGGACCTCTCTCCCGACTCCTTCTGAGACATGCTTGTCTGGTTTGGGTCCTGCTTTGTGCCCACTGGCTGGATTTTAATAGCCTCGATTCCCTGCTCAAAAGCGTTCTGGTTTGGACTTGATGTTACCTGAGGATGCTTTTCAGTCAATATATGTTCGTACAGGATTATCTCTAAGATAATTTATTTAGTAACTTGAGTAACTCAATGGCTGATTTAAGTAAATGATTTAAGTAAAGGAGTAGAAATATGCAAAATACTAAATATGCAAAATAATGAATATGCAAAATATGCCAAATAAACACTGGATATGCAAAATACAGGCAGGTGGGTGGGCTGTCCCCCGGAAGCTGCTGCTGTGGGGACCACACCAGGGTGCAGCTTGGAGGGATGCAGAACGGAGGGGCGGGGTCTTGGATGAGTGCCCCTGTTTCATAAATTTGATGTCTTTTTTATCACTATGAACATGTATTACTTTTTTTGCAAAAAAATAAAACAAAGGAAAACAAAGGGCCAGTCCCCCACCGCCCCCACCTCCCCCTAGCTTGCTCTCTCCCGGGTTTTTATGACATGCTCCTTTGTTACTTTCCTGTCACTTATTTCTGGGTTTCGGCGGGAAACTTTGTGAGATCTGGCCTTTGTAGTTAACAACATAACAAAGCCAAAAATGTGTTGGTCTTTTCCTCCTTCTGGACTACAGATTCCTCCATTTCAGGGACATTTTGGGGTCCCCTTAGCCCAACAGAATGTCAGGCTCATGGTCAGGGTCCCGGGCAGAGGAGGACGGCCAGCCCGGCGCTCAGAAGCAGGGGGCATGCAGGAGGCGCCTGTCCTTTGTTGCCCTCCCCGCTGTTCTGAGAGGTGTTTCTAGCTCTCCTGCCAGGATGGCAGACATGCTTGTCTTGTGAGAGATGCTGGTGGATTGGTGCCAGCGGCTGCAGGCGGGGTTGGCAGTGCCGGCAGGGGCGTGGGACGGGAGGACCGTGGTACCGGGCAGGGTGTAGGTTAGGTTATCCTGCATCGGGGCAAAGACGTCCTGTGGGATGGCAGCTCAGGCTCTCATCACACTCACACACACAGCTAGAGAATCCCTGGAATGTGACGGAGCTGCTGACAGCACTTCATGTTCCTTCTGCATGTGACCGCCCATGTGACTTCCTCAGGAAACCGTGAAGAGAAGTACACGGTGAGCCCCAGCACCCCTATCCTGAATCTCCAAGGTCTCCCGAGCCCCGGCTCTGAGGAGCAGGGCAGGGGGCTGAAAAATGGCAGGGAGGGACCAGGAGTTGAAATTTTAAGGTTGTCAATAGCCACTTCCTCAGTTTTCCTGGGATCAGAAGACGGAGTCACGATAATAGTAATGATCGTAATAACGACTAGTTTTGGGGGATTACTATGTGCCGAGAATTGTGCTGAGCAGTTTACCGGCATCATCTCGCTGAATCTTCGTGAAAACTCCGTGATGGAGGCACAATTGTGATACCCACTTTACAGAGTGGAAAGCCTGAGGCTGGAACGTCCTGGGGGATTGGCCTACGATCCTACAGCTGGTGGGTGGTGGAACCGGGATTCGAACCTGAGCCCGTGGTTCATACCTCCAGACCTCAGGTTCTGCTTCTAATAACTCACCCCCTCATTCCTACGAGCCATGTGGCCCAGATGAATTACCCCTTATGTAAAAAACATCCCTCCTTCCACAACCTGGAATGGTGCTTGCTTCTACTGATTAAATGTAATATTTAGCTGCATTATTTTAGGTGTTACGAGCAGCAATTGAATGAAGCTTCCGGAAGCCGAAGGCTTCCTTCAGGGAACTGGGACGAGCAGGGTGCCTGCCCCAGGAGGAATAATACAACCGTGGTCACAGCCTGCCGGGGCCAGACGAGGCT
The DNA here is from genome assembly GCA_004027375.1 of Macroglossus sobrinus. Taxonomy (NCBI): domain Eukaryota; kingdom Metazoa; phylum Chordata; class Mammalia; order Chiroptera; family Pteropodidae; genus Macroglossus; species Macroglossus sobrinus. The sequence goes on from PVKZ01003523.1 coordinate 117,669, forward strand.
GAGCTCCACCCTCATGGCTGTGCTTCTGCATCAGTCTGCTGGGCCTTTTGTGCAAAGAACCACACACTGGGGAGCTTAAACAGCAGATTTTCTTGTCTCTCAGCCCTGGATGCTCGCTTTCCAAGACCGCAGCTCAGCAGGGTTGGTTCCTTCTGAGGACGGACCGTTCCAGCCTCCCTCCCAGCTTCCGGTGGTTTGCCAGCGATCTCTGGAGCCCTTGGCTCGTGGACGCATCACCCTGATCTCCACCTTCGTGTTCGAATGTGTGTGTGTGTGTCTCTGGGTCCCAGCTTAGTAACCTTGTTTAAATGTGATGACGTCTGGAAAGACCCTATCTCCAAATCAGGTAATTTTGAGGTTCTGGGATTCGGGGTTTCAACATGACCCCATAACGATGGCCTTGGGTAAGTCACTTAATAGCTCTGGGCCTCAGTTTCCTACCCTCCCTCCCGGAGTTGCTGGGTAGACACCCTGCGAGGAGGAAAACCACTTGGCACAGTGCCCAGCTCGTATGTAGTTGGCGCTCAGAAAAACAGTGGCTCTTTCCTAGGACGTGCCGAGGATGGAGGCTGCAGGGTTAGGAAGCACCTGCGTTTGATGCCCACAGGCAGGCCAGGGCAGGGCTAGGCGGGCCGCGGGGACCCAGGCTGGGCAGATACTGGCGAGTCTGGCTTTTCTCACCCGTTGGGTCCCCAGCGCGGTCTGTGCCTGGCGCTGGTCCAGGACCAGGCTCCCGGGCAGCACTTAGACTTGGCTTCTGCATTCCTGGGTGAGGCACCCAGAGGCCTCACTTTCGGGCTTGCTCCTGTGTCCTCTGGCTCGGAGTGTCTCCCCGTCGGCATGCTGAGCCAGTAATTCTCTGTCGTGGGGTATCCTGCGCTCTGTAGGATGTTTAGCAGTTTCTCTGGCCTCTACCCACCAGCTGCAGGTAATGTCCCCCTCTCCCAAGTTATGACAACCAGTAAGGCCTTGGACATTGCCAAATACCTTCCAGGGGTCAAGCTCATCCTCACCCAAGCTCCCCATGCCCCGGCCTAGCTGGCTGCCTTGAGAAGGGCCGGGATGCTGTGAGTATCATGTAGAATGGGAATCCCATGTGGATGATTCTGGAAATAGGAGCCTGAACAGCAGAGAATCTCTACTCCAGTGGACCCACTGCACATCCTTCTGAGTCCTGCTCCTTCAAGCCTGGCTCCCTGGGGTCATCTCAAGGTGACTGTGGCCTGGCCTAGGCACGGTGGCCAGGGCTTGGCTGTAAACAGTCAGCAGGAAGCATGAAGCAGGGGTGGGCGCCGGGGGGTCCAGCCAGGAGCAGGTGTGGACGCAGTGCTGACAGGCTCAACTTATCAGGACCAGAGGCCCAGGCTCCAGACGAGCAGGTCTTGCGGCGTTATCAGCCGTTAGAGTGACAGAGTTTGCAATAGTCCTGCTGGCCGTGGGTGCTGACAGCCGGGAGCCGGGCAGGGCACAGCGTCTGCTCGGTGCCTCTGGTTCCCACCACCGTGTGGGAGGCGCACACGGCAGGGACATGGAGGAGAGGAAAGGATGGCGGGGAGAGAGAGAAAGATCAGCCGACTGGCTTGCTTTCCCCCCACTTTTCTTTCCTTTCGAGATTTAAAGACGTGCTTACAGTGTCAAAGCTGATGCCAACCTTTTGCAACAAGCTAAATGATGTGAAAAGCGGGTGGGGAGTGTTGGGGCCCCTCCGTGGAAGAAGGGAGGTGGTGAGTGAGCGAAGGGGTTGAGGGGGGACACACCAGGAGCAAAGTCCGTTCTCCTGGCCCCTGCCCCGGCTCTGCAGCTCCCCTCCTGCCCTGTGGTTAGTGGCCTCTGGCTACTGGATCAATTATCCAAACTTGCTGCCTGAGGACACCGGAGTTCTCTCTGTTCTGGAGACCGGAGTCCAAACTCAGTGTCACTGGGCTAAAGTCAACATGTGTGTTGGGGGTGGGGCGGGGCACGCATCCTAGGGAGGTTCTGGGGAGGCCCCATTCCAGGCGTCTTCCAGTTTCCAGTGGCTGCACCACTCCAACCTCTGTGTGTGTGGTCACAGCATCTCCTCTCCACTCGGCATGTGTCAGATCTCCCCCTGCCTCCCTCTTATGAGGACACCTGTGATTGCATTTCGGGCCCACCCGGGCGATCCAGGAGAATCTCTCCATCTCAAGACCCTTCACTTAGCCACATTTGCAAAGTCCTTGTGTTGATGCCGCGTCAGGTGACATTCACAGGGTGCAAGGATTAGGACTTGGACATCTTTCGGAGGTCGTTCATGAGCCTCCCTCACCCTCCCTGCTCCAACCCAGCATTTCCTCAAGCGCTGGTCCCAGCTCCTCTGTCCCCCTGGATCTCTCTCCCCTGGAATCTTGGCTGCTCCTCATTCTTTATGCCTTAAGTGTCATTTCCTGAGAGAGTGCGTTCCCTGTTGCCCTCTGTGCCTGGTACCTAGTAGGTGCCCAATGCAAAAGAGCATGAGAGAGGAAGAGAGACCCCACATTGAGCCCCTGATGGCACTGAAGCGGGTGCTGGGCTTCTCGAGCCCTGAAACATTGCCTGAGGCCTCTGGTCTTGGTTTTCCCACATCTGGGCAGAGGCCGGCTTGACAGGCCCCAGCTCCCAGCCCCTCCAGACACCAGTAACACCAGTAATGCCAGGTCCAAACTGAGTAGATCCTGAGGTTTATGTCTGCACTGGCCTAGGTCTCATATGACAGGACCTTGGCCTTTCTTTTACCAAAGCCCCTAGAATGGGTTTCCAGACAGAGCAGGGGCGGGTAGGGAGGGGCTGCTCACATGCCCACCGTAGGCCCCGGACTGCAGAGCTCACGGACAGAGCCAGCGTCTTAGGGCCCATCCCAGCAGCCTCGTCCGGTTCACAGTGGCCCAGTCCATGAGGACTAAGCAGTGGGGTGGGTGAAACCACAGACTCTGGCACCACCACTTACAGCCCCAGGGCTTTGGGCAAGGCACATGGCCTTTTCTGGGCACCAGTGTAAGAAAAATCAAAGTCTATGAGCCAGGCCCTCCTCATTCCATCCTCACCGTGAGTGAGATGACTGCCTTCGGCATGCGGGCCGTTCACGGCGTGTGGGACGTGCTCAGCAGACTCTGACTTGTTTACGGGGCTCTTAGAAACCTCTTCGTGCGTATCTGAGCACAGGAAGGAAGGGGCGACATGAGAAACATCCACACCTGTAGAGAATGTTTATGAGTCTATTTGAGCCAAACTGATGACAGTTGCCAGGAAGCCGAATCTCAACGGATTGAGAAAATACTCCAGAGAAAGGAAGTTTTGCAGCTTATTTTATACATTAGAATCCAAGGAGGAGATGTGAGGAGGGTCACATGAAATTCGTTGGTGGTAGATTAAGGGGGTGGGGGATAGGAGAGCGGGGAAATCTCTGGGATTGGATAACAGGTAAAATGGAGAGACACACACTTCTTGTACACTGGTGGGTAGTAATGAACATTTGCAGCACGTAGGGATGGTCTGCGGGGAACAAGATCACACTGAGGGGTTCCATGGTCGCGCTCTGATGTGGGGGTTGTGACCTGATGGGTCCAGGAAGGAGGAGTACTTTGACATTTCAAAGGTCTGTTGTCCTCGATGCAAAAAGACAATAGACAGGCTTGTGTAAGACAAAGGTGGATTCTTGACAGGGAAGCTACAGGCCTAGGATGCGACTCCCCACCGTGACTCACTTTGAGTTGGGAATTTGTACGTGTAGACCATCCTGCTCGGTAACTTTTAGTCTCTGAGTTTGTAGGGCCCGCCATGCTGGCCTCCCCTGAGCTTGTCAGGTTTAGCATGTGGCCCCTTCTTTTGTCCACACTTTCTCCTTTCGGTCATAACTCAATCCTAAGGATGCGTTCATGACCAGCCTCTTGATTGGATAGTGTGGCCCCATGGTGCTAGAAAGGCTCGTTACTAAGAAGTCTCAGTGTCCTCAGTCATCTTGCTGAAGTGTGGACCACGGGGGATGGGGCAAGACCATAACCTCGGATGGAAGTTGAGGCTGAATTTTTCTCAAAAGAGGGAAGGCAAATAAATGGAAGACAGGTTTTATGGGCCTTCATTAAAAATAAAACAAAACAGAAACACACACACTCTGGATCATTCTAGCCTACAAGTTTTCATGATCCAAGTTTTGCTGTCTGTCTCATTTTTCTATGTTTTGTGGTTAGTATAACATTTACCTATAGATTGAGGGCACACCATATACATCTTTGGTTTTCACAATCTGACCATGAGATGGGTTTCCATTTACTGGTATTATTATTATTATTATTATTATTATTATTATTATTATTATTTTATTATTATTAATATGGCCCATCTTCCCATTGGAAGCACACACATGTCATTCATTATTAATCTGATTCTTGCTAGTTGTACTATTGGGAACTGTGACTTTAAGGTTTAAATTGGGGTCAAGGTTGTAGGAACACAATAATATAAATTACATTTACAGCAAGAGTTTCATAAATAAATTTCCTGTGCCTCGATAGCTGTTACAGAAGGCCATTTTTTTTATAGCCCTTCAGCTTCCATCTGAATTAATATAGTTCATAGTCCTTGTTGGCTTGGGGGTTAGCACATTTGCATAATTGGGATCAAGCATTTATTCATACATAAGATTCTTTTCTCAAGATTCCTTTTCCACTAACCTTCTACAACTTCCCTTATCCTTCTTAGTTTGTCTCTTTGTACTCAATCAGAAATTATTAGAACAAACTTATTTGGACAAACTACTTCCTTTTAACGTCTCTCAAACACACACACATCCCTTTCCTTCTTTCTGCAATAATATTCCTTCTAAATTTCAAAAGAGAAACCTATAAAAGTATTATTGATGATACAAAAATTATCTTATACACCTTTAGCAATTATTAACAGTCGGACTATATAACAAGTATGAGAAAAGTCCAAAGAACAAGTATCAACTATTATTGTGCCTAATATTATTAGCAGATAGGTAAAGACAATCTAAGACATGCTTTTTGAGTTCAACATCAATTTGTATGTCTATAGGTCTCAATGTCTTGGGACAGCCGCCTACCTCTGATGTCAGTGGCTTCTCATCCTTGAGGAGTCTTTGATGACCACTGTAGGCGGAAGTGAGTGTCAGAGGTAGGCGGATGTCCATTCACGGTTAGGCACCCTTATTTATTTATTTTTTTCGTGAGAGATGTGAATATTTGAGTTGACACCTCAAGTTTAGCTGCACATGGATTTAGTTAGTAATACCTGTTAAGGTTGCTACCAACCAGGTTGGAGAGAGTCTTTTTGTTTGTTTGTTTGTTTGTTTTTGGAAAGAGTCTTTAATTGATGTGTTTTTCAGTGGACAAAATTTCCTGGTTGTAAGTGGTGGTATTTGAAGTTTTTATGTCCCCGGGGCATACTGTGAAATAAATCAGTTACTAATTTATCAATTTCTTTAATCTGTTGAATAAGTCTTTAATAATAATGCAGATGTCCTCCTTTTGGTAAGGTTGGTTCACATGTCCCTTCCTCGCAGGGGGACCAGTGACTATTGAATGAAGAGAAAGGCTGTTTACCTAAAAGAGTAGATCTTAGGTTGAGAAGGACTATAGGGAGAGCTTTTGACCAAAGGAGATTAAAAGCTTCCAAAAATTTACCTAGTCGAGTGTTAATTGTGCCATTTGTATGTCCCACCAAACCAGAGAACTAGGGTGATAAGCACAATGAAAATGCTAAAAGTATGACAGATGAATTGCATGAGGGTCAGTCTTGTCAGTGAAATGAGTCCCTTGGCCACTACGTAATGCAGAGAAAATTCCCCAATTTGGACTTTCTTTTTCTAAAAATAATTTACCTACCATTAAGGCTGTCATTCTTGTGCAAGCGAATGCCTCAACCCAGTGAGAAAACGTACAAATCATAACTAACACATATTTATATCCTTGAGATGGTGGCATTTGGGTAAAACCCAGTTACCTACCTCAAATAAACCTAAAAGGAAATGGGAGGTGGTCTTCGGACCCATGGGGGTGATTCCCAGGGTTGTATTTTGGACAGAGAGAACATCTCCTCTAACTTCACGAGCTATAGGAGGAGAAGGTTTCAGGTAATACTGTTTGCTCCATGAGATCATCTATGCAGGGCCCCCGTGTGTTAGCTCATGTACATGTTGAAGGACAGGGAATCGAGCTGCTATAAGTAAGATTGGTTTCTGATTGGGTCCAAGCCATATCCGTTTGTCTGGGTCAAAGGTTCCCCCTTTTTTGTTGCTATATCCTCTTCTCTTCTTCTGTAGCTGTCCATTGGACCTGTAAAAGAGTCCTTTATTGATTTAGTAGAGAGCAAGAAACATTCTCAAGTCTGAACCATTTGGCTGCTTATTGTTGCCTGTCTAGCTGCAGCCTCGGCTAAATTATTTATTTTCCCTTCCATGGTGGCAGTTTTCGAACGTCCCATAATTTTGATCATCGCCGATTGTTTTGGCTGCCGTAAGATGTCTAATAGCTCTGCAACCTGTTTTCCATCCTTTAATGGCTGCCCTGAGACAGTTAAGAAGCCTCACTGCTTCCAGAACTTTCCAAAGTCATGAGCTAACACAAAAGGCATAGAAACTGTCGGTATAAATGTTGGCTATTTGATCTTTGGCCAATTGACAAACTCAGGTCAGAGCAATTAATTCAGCTTGTTGGGCAGATCTTGTTTAGGTAACTAAGAACTTTTCATTATGTCCACCATGGAAGTTATCGCATATCCAGCTCTGTAATGTTCCTGTTTATCTCTTAGATAAGATCCATCTGTAAACCAAATTAAGTCAGCCATTAGCAATAGGAGTTTCCTGTAAACCATCCCAAGGAAGAACAAGGTGAGCAAAACACAATCGTGGAGTCTTTGCCTTGCAAAGAAGGTAGCAAAGTAGCTGGGTTTAGACGCTTACACTGAGCTAAAGCAATTTTAGGTGCAGAAAGCAAGAACACGTCACAAGAAGCCAGTGGACGAGTGCTGCGTGCGATGACAGTTCAGTGGGGATTCAAGAGAATGAGGAGCATAAGTAAAGGAAAGCCCAAGGAAGGCCCCTAGCTGTCTCTTCTGTCTGTTTGCATGACAGGGCTGTAGCAGAGAGGGCTGCCATGCATGGGGGTGGCAGCCCTGTGGCTACTGAGTCTGAGTGCTGGCTGTAATATCCTATCGGTCTATGATGACCTCTCTATGTTTTTTAATTTAAATTCCTAAAGCATTTTCTTTATTTTCATGTATGAAAAGGAAGAAATTTTATAATTAAGGTGTCCCAGAGTGGGAGCTTTAGCTAGTCCTTCTTCTAGAGCTTCATCAGCTTGTTTCCCTTTAGGAGCCATTGAATTAGATCAGGGTGATCTCATTTTAATAAGACATATAGAGGCTGGGCCATTAATGAAAAATTTGGAACCCGAATGGGACGATATCCAATCAGACTCAGGAACCTGCTAAGCTATTTTTTGTTTGTTTGTTTGTCTTTTTGTTTTTAGAAGAGGAAAGGATAGAACTCCTTCTAGTCTTTCAGGGTTAATTTGTAGCTAGCTTATCTTTAGATATTAGGTGACCAAGGTATTTTGCTTGGGGTAAACAGAATTGAAGCTTGTCTTTTGAGATTCTCTGTCCCTTTATGGCTAGCTCTTGTAATAGATCAAGTGTGTCCTCTTGGGAGTCTAATATGTCCTGGAGCATAAAAGCAAATCATCCACATATTGGATCAGGGTGGAATTTCTGGGAAATTCAACATCATTCGAATCAGCCTTTAGTATCTGAGAGAAACTGGTGGGTCATTTCATACATGCCTCAGGCATTACTGCCCAAGTAAACTCTCAATCATACCAGGTGAAAGCAAAGAGGTATTTACTGTCTTTTTAACATAAGAATGCTTTAAAATGCACTACGTAAATCTATCACTGAAAAATATTGGCAGTCCACAAGAATAGCTGATAATATGGTAGGCACATTTGGAACCATAGGATGTCTAGAGACAACTGTTTTATTTATAGCTAGGAGATCCTATACAAATCTCCATCCTTTCCCGTTGGGTTTCTTTACTGGAAGAACAGGAGAATTACAGGGGTTCATACATAGAATTATAAATCCCCTTTTTAAGGAAACTTGTATAATGGGCATAATTTCAGCTAGTGCAATGGATCTTACAGGATATTGGAGAATATTAGGAAGAGGCAAAGTATTGTCAAGAATTATTTGAAAAGGAGTGGCTGACTTAGTCTTGCCAACGTCTGTCCTGGAGAAGGGCCCAAAGCTGCATTCGAACATCCTGTAGCATTCAGTCAGCCTCAAGATGGGCTTCCTCTTGTAGAGGTTCCTTTAATATCCATATTTTCCCAATCGGTTCAGTATCTGATTCATTTACTTCTATCTAAATCTGTTGTGGTGCGATCAATTCTAAGACCCACAGGAGCCAATTAAGATGAATTATGAGCCTTTATTAGCCACCGGTGACTGACTCTCTACCACGTAGGGTTAGAGGAGATCAGCCCCGGGGTTTTAGAGTGAGGCAGTTATAAAGCCTAGAACAAGTAAGCAGATCACAGGATCAGAAGTTGGCCATTAGCACAATACATCGCCTAGTACCACACCCTGGCTAACAGTAAGTGGATTACAGAAGCAGAAATTGGCCATCTCCATATCTTATACACCTCCTAAACCACACCCAAGCAAGTAGGACAAATTCTGGTATCTAAAGATATTTCTTTCCTGTTGCTAACTTAGCTGGTTGGCTTACTTGAAAATTTTCCACCCTTAGCAAATCTATTTCACCCTTCTGGGAAAAAACATGTGGGCGTCATTGGTTTCAAGGAAGTCTCACCCTATCAGATGAATTGGGGGAGATCTGACTAGTAAAAAAATACATATTGCCTCATGACCGTTCCCTAGCTGGAAGGGAACAGGTTCTGATTTTAAAAACAGACATTCGTTGGTTAGGTGTCCCTACTATTTTTACAGAAGCTGAGTCAGAGAGAGAAAGCGACTTAATTGGACAGTGTTAGGAACAGATAAAGTTCCCCCAGTATCTGCAAAGGGGCTCAGTAGTTTCCCCTTTTGTGGTCATTGCAACATCTCCTAAAGTATTAGTAAGGGGGAGGGGGGATGCCTCCTCATAGTCCTCGGAGCAGCCCAGTGCCTGCTTCTGTTTCTTTTCTTTTGAGAAATCCTATGTCACTTTTCCACAGTCCTTCTTAAGGTGACCTGACTTTTTTTTTTTTTTTTTTTTTACAATGAGAACAGTCTTTTCTGTCCTCTTGTCTAAGAGACCTCTGGGAGGTCTGACCTGATTGCTTAATTGCTGGAGCTGTTAAGTTTATGATTTTTGGCAGCTTTGTCTTTTTCTCTCTTTCAATAGTTTGAGATAGTCGATCAGCCAGAATTGCCAGTTCATTAGTATGCGTGGATGGTCAGGCCTGTTTAGTTTAAGTTGTTTCATCAGAGTTAGAAGCTCTTCATCTAATCCTTCCAAAAATGCTGAATTTAGTAAAGGATGATTTTGATGATCCTAAAACTCTGCCTGGAGACAGACCTGAGTATTGTTCTAAAGTTGTTGTTTTTTTTTTAAACATTCAAAGCAAACAAGCACTGGTTCATCAGGCCTTTTTTCTTTTTTTCTCTTTTTCTTTCTTTCTTTCTTTCTTTCTTTCTTTCTTTCTTTCTTTCTTTCTTTCTTTCTTTCTTTCTTTCTTTCTTT